>PVJA010035567.1:0-21723 GCA_004027025.1 Myocastor coypus | reverse complement strand
AGAAGAAGAAGAAGAAGAAGAAGAAGAAGAAGAAGAAGAAGAAGAAGAAGAAGAAGAAGAAGAAGAAGAAGAAGAAGAAAAGAGTCTTGAGGCAGTGCTTTGCTTTTCCATATAAAAATTAGCTTACGAAGGCTCTTCTTCATCCTAGGTCAGACTGCCCACAGATACAGACACTTTTCTCTGCTGCCTTATTGCCTGTTATATCAAATACAGTACATATAAAGTTATTAATGCCGTACTAGTGTAGTCAACATCCATGGAAGTGTATATATGTAGTCTGATGGGCATTTGGAAAGGCAGAGAGTGATGGATGGGGCCCAGAGGCAGCTGTGGTGAGGCAGCTTCACCTGTGGGGTCCGTAATTGTTGTTTTCTCCCTTTCCTGAAATGCTATTGTTTTGTTTCTCATGCTAGTGTTATGTATGGCTTCTTTCCTTGTTGAAGTAAGGAAATTTTACTACTTGGATATTGAGTTTTTGAATTTTCAAATGTTGTCTTATTTCAAAATACAAACTGAAGGAGTGTGAGTCCCCTATTGAGATTACCAATATTTTCTAATTGGATTAATTTTATGAAATAATTTTGAAACATTCTTTAACTGCATAGATTCTAAACGTTCTGAGCGATATTTCAATACACTGCTGCTGTAAATATTTGCAGCATATTTGGACACAGGCTGTTTGTATCCATGAGACACTGGGCCCAGGTACCCCTCAGATCCACAGATGTGCAAGTGCTCCGCACAGGCCAGCGCAGCATTTCTCTAAAGCTCACACACACCCCACATATTTTAAGACACCTCTAAGCGACTCATAATGCTGAACACAATGTAAATGCTATGTAACTAGTTGTTATGCCATATTATTTAGAACACAGTGATGAGACAATTGAGTATATATGTGCAGTGCCAATAAACCCATCGTAGCCCAACTACATGTTGATCCACATGAATCCATGGGTACATAACCCATAAACACAGCGGGTCCACTGTATTAGTTTAAGGACTTTCATGTTGCTATATATTGGTGAAATAAACCTTTGGTGTTTTTGTTTTTGTTTTTTTTTTTCACATGCTCTATAGGCCTCGATGACAGGATTATCATAATACATAAAGTATCTCTCCAAATTTTTGTATATTCTGGAAATTTTACTAAATTTTACTTTTGACACTCTCTTATATAACTCTCCATAAGTGACGTGTGGACCATCCTGGATAATACTCCATGTGAACAGGAAATATGTGTGTTCTGCTGTGGTTGGGTTGAATGGTTTCTGTTTCTATTTAAGAGGTTTGAATCCTGTTGCTGGTGTTTGTTTGTTTCGTTGGTTGGTTGGTTGGCTGTTTGTTTGGTTTGTTGTTTGTTTTTATGTATTTAGTACAGGGTCCACAGGGTCTCACTACACAGATCAGACTCAGTGATTCTCCTATTTTAAGCCTCCCAAGCACTGGTATTACAGGCCTGGGCCACCACGCCCAGTCTCAATCCTGTCTCAGTGTACCCTGGGATCAGGGCCAGCACAGAATGCGGATGAATGAACCCCAGTCCCTGCATCTGGCTAATCATGTGTTTTAGTGTGTTGAGCTATCTGGCCGAGCCCTGAATCCAGGTACATACAAAATAGTTAAGATAAATAGACAGCTACCTTTTATTAGTTCAATGAGAAGAAAGGTCTGTACTAATATTGTTTAGACAAGACATCTAGTCTACATCTTGTCCTCTAAATAACCACTACAAAGACACCTATATGCAATGTATTAATTATTGTTAATAATAATTATTATTACACAAATACATAGTATTGTCTAAGTCTTCACATGTATCAATGTTTGCTTCATATTTTCTAGGACTCTATTTTTTGGCATGTATGTATGTGTTCTGAATAAATTGAAACTTTTCTCAATACATTACATTCTTCTAACACATTATTGGAAAAGATTGTGGTTGAAAGACTATGTTGTTTCATATCAATGCAAATATGTCTTTGTTAATATTTACATAGCGTATACTTTTGGATCTTTACCCTTTCAACCTGTTGTTCTCTTGGATCCAAAGTAACTGTCTTGTAAACATTATATAGTTTGGTGGTGAGGTTTTGTTTTCATCCATTCCACTAGTAAGTGCCTTTCTGTTAGAGAGTTTAATCCAGTAACTACAATAAAGTAATTATTAATATGAAAGAACTTCTACCATTTTTTATGTCTTGTAACTTTTCTGGCACTCATTTCCATGATTCCTGCTTTGTTGTTTGCTTAGTGAGTTTATTATAGCACCGCTATTGCTTAGATCTTAAATACTTCATGTTTAATAAAGGCTTCCCCTGGCCTGTGGCATTACGGGGAGATGATAGAATCTTCAAATTTACAGAAAGTTGTGCTTTGTGAAGGAAGTAACATTACTGGAGAATGCTCTTAAGGGCATGTTGGGGCCCTGGTCTCTCTCTCTTTCTCTCTCTCTCTCTCTCTCTCTCTCTCTCTCTCTCTCTCTCTCTCTCTCTCTCTTCTCTTCTCTTCTCTTCTCTCTTCTCTCCTCTCTCTCTCTCTTCTCTCTTCCCTCTTCTCTCTTCTCTCTTCTCTCTCTCCTCCCTTTGCTTCCTGGCCATCATGAAGCCAGTAGCTCTGCTTTATTATTACATGCTCCCTCTCACAATGTTCTGCCTCATTACAGGTCTCGCAACAAAGGAGTTCACTCACCCTCAAGTAGATGTCCTAAAACCATGAGTCAAAAATAAACTTTTCCTTTCTCATGTGGATTTTAGTAATGGAAAGCTTTAACTAAATCAAGTGCTTGACTAATAAAAGTGCACATTTTTATTCTCTTCTAATTTTGTTTTACATAAACATTTTAGGTTTTTTTCTAAGTAGTTCCTATGGGATTTTAATTAATATCCTAAATTTATAACAGATTGGTTTACACTGATACTAATTCATTGTCAAAGCATGCAAACACGCTACATAGCTCTCTCTATAGCTCTATCCTTCTACTCTTAAGATTTATGGTCAAAAATTGCATGCTTGTCATTGTATGTCCAATAACATAGATTATAAATGTCTTAAATCTTTTAAAAATAAATATTATCTTTTAAGAAATAAATATATTTGAAAATAAATTTGTAGAATATATATCAATAAATTAGCTTATAGCAAGTTTAGTGTTTTGTTAATTGCATAGAGATTTTTATTTATCTATTTGTGTTTGACTTAGTTCATAATGTTTTTTTACATTACCCTAAAGGGTTATCTTTAGCATTTTCTATAGGGCAGTTGTGAGCAACAAATTCCTCTAGCTTTCATTTATTTAGCAATAAATTAATTTCTCCTACATTTTTAAGAAGGTTTCTGCCAAATCAAGAATACTGAGTTGATAACTTTTGGTTCCTTTAATTGATTTGTCTTCTCTCTGTACTTTTTAAAAATTCATCTTAATGAGAAAAAATAGCAATGAAACTTTCAAAACAAGTTAGGACAGTTACAATAATTAATACATTGCATATAGTTGTCTTCGTAGTAATTATTCAGACAACAAGATGTAGACAAGATGACTGGTCTAAACAATATTAGTACAGACCTTTCTTCTCATTGAACTCATAGAAGGTATGTGTCTATCTTAACTATTATATGTGTGTGTGTGTGTGTGTGTGTGTGTGTGTTTTCTCCACTAAAATATGGTCCTTCATTTATATCCCCCTTTATATAAATTTCTGTGTAAAATTTTTTTCTCTCTGTACTTCAAATATTCAGACTTTTTATATCACCTAGCATAAGCCTATTCATCCAACTTCCACTGAGAACTCTCCATTTCATGAAGTCTTAGTCATATGACCTCGGCGTTTCTTAGACTTTCCACTTGCTGCTTTGTGCTTCTGTTCCTTGTATAACTGCACTTTTTTTCTTGTTTTAGGGCTCTTTTCAAAACTCTGTTCTTCAAAGAACTCTGTTGATTGCATCCCTTAATTTATCAAAAACTATATAACTTATTTCCCAAATCACCTCTCCATGTTTGTAATCATTGTGTTCATTCATTTATTTCTATATTAGCTATCCATCTTGCTACATTCCCTCAACTAAGGAATGTCTGTCACACTTACTGTAATGTTCCAGTACTTAGGACCTGGCACATCATGCCCACATAAGCATAACTGTGCAAACGAGTGAATCCAATAAGCACCACATTCTCCACAGAGGGCATTACCTTAGTTGACTGTGCAACAGCTTAATGGCATGAATGAAAGGAAGCCAACAAACTTCTTCTTCTGGACCTGGCAGATAGATGCTGTGGAAAAGCAGTTATATTCTCTTGGATTCCAAAGATTCATGGTCTGGCTCACTTTAACCTTTAAAAGCTTCAAAAATTCTGATGTAGATATATTGATGCCATTAGAGTAATAAGAAACTTGAAAAATATCCTGTTTCTGGTTATAGTCATTCTAACTGTGATTGTATAACATAAAGCGTGTGCGTGAACACAAGCCAGTGACCTGTGATATATTTATCAACCAATGCATCTGTATGCAACTGTAACATCTGATTTGCATTTGCAGCCACACTTTGCTTGATATACACACACACACATATATATATATATATATATATATATATATATATATATATTCACTTGGAAGCCATCTACACCATTTAGAATACTCTCTGCTTCCTGCTGTTCCCGTTGGCTATTCTCATTTTGGCTCCAAGGAACGCTTCTCGCACTCAGTGTGCCTGAACATGCCTTTCAGATTGCCAAGCTCATTCTTGGAAACCATAAACTTTTTATTTTTATTTATGTTTAACTCAAAACACGCTGCATGGAAGAAATGAAGGACACCTAGTCCACAACATGCCAAGAAAATACCAATGCAATAAAAGACAGCCAGAATGTAGGAAAATACCACCTATAATTTGGTCAAAATAAAAATGGATGTTTTTACGACTAAAAATATCTCCTCTATACCTGAGTATGCTCGCTTATCTTTGTTTTTTTTTTTTTTTTTATTCTTGTTTCAGAACTTTTTGTTTATTGACTCATTTTTATGGCCGGCTCAGCCCACCCCGAGGGCAGGGCTGGCGCAGTGTGTGGTGCCGGGGATCGAACCGCGGTCCTTGAAGCCGCCCAAGCTTCCCCAAGCAGGCGCTTTAGACCACTGAGCCATCCCACCGGGCCCTGCTCGCTTATCTTTGGATCACCAAGTGCCAAATAGACTCAGTGCAAACACTAGCCTAAATTTCCTAAATCTTCACTGCACAGTTTCACATAAACACGACATTCAGCATTACAGTGCCCATCCCAAGAGATGAGAACTTTTCCTCTGCATTTATTATAATTCTTTATATGGTTAGCACAGTGCTCAAAAATGTTTATGCAAAATCCTATGCAATAATGTCCTTTTGAAATTTCCACACATGACTGCACAATATGCTGTGGTTATATTTTCCATGATGGTCTGGATTAAGGAAACAGAGGTTAAAACTGATGTTTAACTTCAACGATGACATCAAACTTTAAATTTAAAATAATACTAATTTTAGCGCCGGGCGTGGTGGCGCACGCTTGTAATCCCAGCACTCGGAAGGCTGAGGTAGGAGGATTGGTGCGAGTTCGAGACCAGCCTGGGCTACAAAAGTGAGCTCAGGACCAGCCTCAACTGCATAGCGAAACCCTGTCTCAAAAAGACAAAAAATAAATAAATAAATAAATATAAAAAAAAATACTAATTCTTACTTGGTCACTCATAGTATTATTTCTGATTAGTTTTATGAGCATATATCTTTAGCAATCTGAATATGTAGATATGTACACTCACACGTGATCTATGTAGATAATTTAATGTCATCGTAGATTAGCTTTTAAAAATCAGGTCATGAAAACCTACACATAAGCATGATTATGAAGACATAAATAAATTTTAACAAAGAGCACATTCATTTTGAAGATAATTTTCTTCTTAAAACCTTTATGAAAGCGTTTTTCACTTCCTTGTTCCTCAGACTGTATATCAAGGGGTTCAGCATGGGAATCACAGTCGTGTAAAACACCGAGGATGCTTTCTCCTGGATGACTGAACTCCTGGAAGCAGGTTTGAGATACATGGACATGAGACACCCATAGAAGAGCAGCACAGCCATTAGATGGGAGCTGCAGGTGCTGAGGGCTTTGGACCTGCCCTCTTTAGAGTGGATGCGGAGGATGGTCTTGAGAATAAAGCCATAGGAAACCATGATGGTCAGGCTGGTGGCCACCATGTTAAATCCACCAATGCCAAAAATCAGCAGCTCATCAATGTCAGTGCTAGAACAGGAGAGTTGAATTAGAGGAACGATGTCACAGAAATAATGCTTAATGATGTTTGGTCCACAGAAAGACAACCTCAATGTACAACCTCCATGAATCACAGCATCGATGAAGCCTATGGAGAGGACAGTGGCCACCAGCAGAACACAGACCTGTGGGGACATGATGACGTGGTAGCGCAGTGGGCTGCAGATGGCCACGTAGCGATCATAGGCCATGGCTGCCAACATGTAGCACTCGGAAATAACAAAAAGACAGAAGAAAAACAGTTGAGTCATGCATCCAGAATAGGAGACTGATTCATCCCTGCGTAAAAACCCTTCCAGCATTTTGGGGGTAATGACAGAAGAATAGCAGAAATCTAAAACGGACAGGCTACTGAGAAAATAGTACATGGGGGTGTGAAGTTGAGAATTAAATGTAATTATTGTGACCATGCCAAGGTTTCCCACGACAGTTACTACATAGATCCCTAAGAAGAGGTAGAAAAGGGGCAGCCGAAGCTCTGGCTGTTCAGTCAGTCCCAGAAGAAAAAACTCAGTCACCGTGGAATGATTAGTTCTGCCCATTCTTCTCTGAGAAATCTGTGGAGATGAGAGAGAGAGTTAAATGAGACAGAACCCCAGCCCTTCTCCCCTTCCCCAGAGACCAGCTATGGGGAAGTATAAAAGTACTGACCATTGTGACAACCAAAGAATTAGCACTTCGACAAAATGGAGTCAGGAGTCTGGGGAGATAACTCAGCGACCTAACCTCCTGCCTGGCAAACCCAAAGATCCAGGTTCGATCCCGGGTACTGCATGCCATGCCAGCCCCACCCCGGGTCTGACGTACCACCACCAAAAGCACACGTGGTAGCATACACCTCTAATCCCAGCACTGGGAAGGCTGAGACAGAAGGGTCACCATGAGTTCAAGCTGCATAGCACGACCCTGTACCTAGTACATAAATAAACGACTTTTAATATTTAATATTAAAAAAATGGAGTCAGTAAGCATCTGCCTACAGTGCATTTTATGAAGTATGAATATACTTTCCCATCTTCCCCTGTGTGTCTCAGATTCTTTCAGCAAAGGACGAAGTTTTTCAAGCCATGGTGAGGGCCAAGAGTAATGCTGAAGATGGTGGGGGAAGTTCTTCTAAGGAAACCCAACAAAAGAAACACATAAGGAAGAGGAGGCTGGGAACCAAGATGCTCTTCCAGTGACACATCTGGCTAGTGTTGATCTTGTTTCTAGGATGCCCTATAGAGAAAACGTTGCCTGCTAAGGCCCATATGATTTTCTATGCAAGTTTTCTAATGTTGGTTAGCGGAATATCAACCTGAGGAAGATGTTAACAGCTCTTAACCTATAACTAACAGCCAAGGATAACTTGAGACATGCTGAATTACACAGAGCTAAGCAGGTTTCTTGATGCTTTCATCTGTATAACATAAATTTCTCCAAACTGATTTGATAATAGGTCACCTGCACACTTGTTTTTAAACTATAGAAAACAAATCATTGCACCAGTATGACCCAAATTATATTTTACCGAAGTGTCTTCATTTGGGTGCTTATTTCTTTTCTTTTCTTTCCTTTTCTTTTATCTTTTGTCTTTTTGCAAAAGAAATGCAGTTCAGGCTGGCGTTGAGCTCACTTTTGTAGCCCAGGCTGGTCTCGATCCCACACTGTTCCTCCTGCCTCAGCCTCCCAAGTGCTGGGATTATAGGTGTGCACCACCACAGCCAGATGCTTACTTCTTTTTTTTTTTTTTTTTTCTTTTATTTTCTGGTGGTACTAGATCAAACTCAGGACCTTGTGCTTGCCAGGCAAGCACTTATATCCACTGAGCTATCTCCCTGACCCTGCTTACTCTATTTTTAATCTTACCATAGAAAGATTTCCAGATGGAAACTTCATTCTTCTGACACCATGGTAGAAATGTATGACGGCAGAAAATCTGAATCCCCCAAAACTGTTTGAATCTTGTGGATGTCTGGCCATACTCTGGTGCTGAGCTCTCCTCTCACACTGAGGCCACTGAGTTCAACATAAGGCACTGGTGTTGCCACTTGGCAAAGCGGAAAACTAGGCATGTGTATTTCCTCCACAGCATCTCTGGTCCACACCCACACCTCTCTATGTAAGGGTGAAGATGGCACTAGCTGGGAGGTGCCCTCTCTAATGTCAAGTGTGGTCTTCTCCCTGGAAACCTGGACACTCTTCATTTGGCAGTGAATTGTTGTCCCAAGGCCTCTCTGTAGGCTCACATTTGCCCAAACATTATGTAGAATCTTACTCAGATATCTGAACGAGATTTTTCTCAACTTGCTGGGGATCTGCCTCTCCCTGGGTTTTTAAAAAGCTGTTCTTCTCTCCTTGTTTGCAATTAATTATTGTTCAGTTAGGACAGGGAACTTTCTGTTGAACATCTGATTTCTCAAGGATGTAGGAAATACTTCCTCCTCTCCCAGATCTCTATCTTTCTGTCTCTGTCTCTCTATCTCTCTGTCTTTCAGGTTCTCTATCTGTCTCTGTCTCTCTCTATGTCTGTCTGTTTGTCTCTCTGTCTCTGTCTCTCTCCATCTCTCTGTCTCTCTCTGTGTGTCTGTCTGTCGGTCTGTCTCTCATTCTCTCTCTCACACACATACACACAATCACACACACACACATGCAGCTTCACAGTACGCAGTAGTCTCTGGGAAGGCTTCTAAATTTCACAGAATGCATATCTTATAAACCTGCTCTTCATCTCTCCACTTCAGCGGCAGAGATGGGAAATCATGGACAACCAAAAGTGCTCAGTTGCCATTGGTTAGTTACTGAAGTACCCTGGGGTCTGCCTTTCCCATCACCCCCCAATAGTTAACATGCACCTGTGTAGTAGAGACTACACAGACAGAAATATCAAATCAGTGTTGGAGAAGACCCATGTACTCTTATTTTCCTCCTTTGACCTCATGGATACTTTTCAAGTATGAACTTCATCTCTCCTAAGTGTCAGAACATACTGCTCATTCTCAACATGAATCAGATTTCCACTAATCCTCAGGGGCCTGTATTATGATCCAATTTCTTTTAGTCTATCCAGATTTTTTGTTTCATTCAAGTGTTCTGCTTTCTTCTACCCCCAGTCAAGCCAGTGAGGCTTCCCCCCCCCTTTATTCCCTGACCCCAAAACATTTCTGTGCTTTGAGTCCTAGCTACTCACTGTGGCCGACTGACCAGCTGTGTCAACATCACTCAGGAACTGATGAAACTTGCGAGAAGCAGTCTTTGGTCCCAACTCACATTTTCTGAGCTGGAGATGTGCATTTTTACAAGATCTCCACATGATCTGGGCACACATAAGTTTGTAAAACATTTATTTTATTCTCTCACAAAGCTGGAATCATCTTTCTCCTTTCTTATTTTTCTCTCCCCATCCTCTTCCTCTTCCTCCTCCTTCTCTTCCTCTTCCTTCTCTTCCTCTCCTGTCTTCTCCTGTGTTCCAAAATGCATTACACAGTATCTACAGGCCATCTTTGACAATATCTCAAGGAAAGCCTTCTAGGATAAGGAACAAAAACTGTAGTCTTATAATTCAGTGTTTCATACCTATGAATTAAAAGATTCCATGGTGTGTAATGAATGTATCAAATATTACAATAAGCTGCATTATGTTCTTGTGTTTATAGGAAGCAGTGTTACACAAATTATGTCTTAGTTCACATAAAGTTGATCGGTGGCAACCAGGACCAACTTTATGTGAACAGTTACTCAAGTACATATCTCTAGACTAGGTGTGAAATTTTGTTATGATGTATGTCTGAACATCCTCCAAGGTAAACTACTACACTGACTGAGACATGACTTAGGTTTCATGTACTTTTAGTGACTTAAAACTACAATATAGTGTTTCAATCATAGGATATCACACAACATTATTAAAACTATGACTATTAAAAGTATTTTATGAAGATAGGCTAGAACAACATTGCCCAATAGAAGAATTGCAGCCATGTGAGATGTTTAAAATAGCTTAGATGCCACCTTTTGAGGTTTGGTTTAGTTTAGTTTGGTTTGGTTTGAGATAGGATCTCACCATGCAGTTCAGGGTGGTCTTCAACTCACTATGTAGTCGAAGGTAGCCTTGAACTCACAGCAATCCTCCTGCCTCAAGACAAACCAGCCACATTCCAAAAGCCCAATAATCACTCCTGTTGCTTTTGTTCCTAGACTGAAACAAGTCAAGAATATGCTAATTTTTTTCTAAATCTGGACTCTGTTTTACCATGACTACAAGAACACGGAGCCCTGGGTCATCGGCTTCAGTCTCAGCCTGAGCTCCAAGGTTTGCACTGTGATGATGGGCTCACCACAGTGTCTCTGTGAGGTTCATGGTTTTACCTGCAAAAATATTAATAATAACAAGTCCTGCAAAGAACTGCTGTATGGGTTAAATGGAACAGTAAGTAGGAGCAGGCTGTGTCATCATAAGGCCTACACGAACATACACGGAAGCTGGTGACTTCTCAGTTGCTTCACAGGACAGACGCGAGGGTCCTTAGGCCAGGTGAGTGGCTAGCACAGCACCCAGTCCAAGGTGTTTGCCCAGAGCCTCTTCCTTCCATTCCTGACACTCAGTGGGCTACAAACATTCAGACCCTCTAGATCCCTCATGGACAATCAGGACCAGATTTTAGGATATATTTTAATATCCATATGATATGAACGTTATAGCACCGACACTCACCTTCCTCCTCCTGAACAGCCTCTCTTCCTTCCAGCCTCATCATCTTACAAGCAGAGCTGTGTTAACTGCACTTTCTTCCTTGAACATCTAAGCAACTGCGGCTAAGAAGCTGCCATGTTTATTCTTAGTTTAGGTATTTTATGTCCTATGAAATATGAAGACCAGTGGTCCCCAGAGGTTTTTTTTTTTTTTTACCTTTGAGGCTTAACAACTTGTCAATTTGTAAGAGCTGTCCCCAAGCTGGCCTACCATTTGGGACATCTACCACAGTTCAGACACACTACTCCAAATGAGGTTCTTTAGATCTTGTTGCTCAGTGGAGCTGGGGTAGGGTCCAATAAATGCCTTGACCTGACAGACTGTTGAATATACAAAACATCACAGAAAATGAAATCTAAAGAAGATGAATGTTTAAACAATAAGTTTATTACAGTGAAAGACATATTGTCATTAGTACCCCTCAAAATGCTCTCCTTGCTTCAAATATATTTATTTTATTGCTCTATCACGTTCTGAAGTAGTTCTGAGAGTCCTGTTTCATGATCGTTTAAAAGGAGTGATCAGGGCTGGGGAGACAGCTCCTGTAGCCCAAGTTCCTGCCTGGCAAGTGCAAGGTCATGAGTTTGAACCCCGGTCCGGCAAAAAAAAATAAGAAAATGGAGTGATCAATTACAACAGCAATCACCAACTTTTTAGAGCATGACTCTTCTCTGCTCATAATACTATTTAAACTCAGATATAGAGCATATTACTGCTGTTTGTAGTAATTAAACAGTCTTCATGAAAGGGTAGATTCTAAACTGCCTTCAAAAGTGGGGAGGATTCAAAAGGTGAAGAGATGTCCAAGATGTAGATAAGGACACAAGCACGAGAATGAACTAAAGGAATGCATGAAGGACTATGGGAACAACTGAAGTGCTTCTTGGATACAGGCAGTAGAATCAGTGTTCCCAGTGTCTAGCAAACATGGAGACAAATTGCATCTGAGATAAGTGAATCCACTCGTCGCATCCCTAGGGACCCAGCAACACTCACAGCTTATAACTTAGCTTATTTTTCAGTATCATAGTCACTTCCATCATGCATCTATTTCCATCAGAATATTTTGTTCTTGCCTGTCTAGAAAAGAATGATCTGGAAAAAATGGTGAATGTGGGTTCATAAGGTTGGACTTTTATTTACTTGATAAATAATAAATAAGAACAATTCTTAGGTAAAATAAATCAATCATGAGTGGTGAGCCAGACCTGGGGAGATAACTCATCAGTCTAAGCACCTGCATGAAAAGTGGAAGGACCCAAGTTCAATCCCTGGTATGCAATGCCATGCTAGCTACAGAATCCCACAAGCACCATGCAGGCCAAAATCTGGGCCTGGTGGTGCATGCCTGTAATCCCCGCACTGAATAGGCCGAGACAGGAGGATCACTATGAGCCTGAGCTGTGTAGTGAGACCCTGTACCAAATAAATAAATGAATGGTGGGCCTTGTAAGAAGAGTAAGTACGTATGACACAAATTTCTTACTATCACTAAAATCAAGTATTATAGCTCATACCCTATCTTATTTTTATTTTTACTAGCAGCTTTTATTGCCAAAGTTTACCAAAGTGCTTTATCACAGGAGCTTGGAGAAATCAAGGCCTTTGCATAAGGCCATGCAGCTGGCAAGAAGCAAGTCTAGGAATGCCTCACACCATGCCCCGCATGTCCTAGAAAGAGAGCAGGAAGAGGATGGCTGCTTATGTGTGGAGAAATACATCAGGAAATTTTAGTGCCTTGCTAGAGGACTTAATATATCTCCTGGAGATTTGAAAACCAAATAGAGATTTAGGCAAAAGCTCTACCCAAGTAACAAAACTAGCATACTTGACTAGGGAAAATATATCCTCATATCATCACTGATTTCACAAATAATGCATCAGTCACAAAAGTTTGCATTGGTATTCAGATAATTCGTGAAGAGATGCCCCAGAGGCCAAGAACTCCATAAACTTAGAACTTCTGGGTTAATGCACTCTTTACGCTCCATGTGAAAGAATCAGAGTATTACAGAAAGGTCACAAAAGGACAAGGAACACTTCCAAAGACCAAGTGCTACAACTTGCACAGTATCCCATAGTGCCAGCCTACTGGTGCTAGCCATAGAAGAGAGCCTTAAATGTTAGCAAAGGGTAGAAACACTATAGGAAACAGCATGGGGGGAGTAGGCTGACAAGATGAAATCTAGAATTTTCATGTGATCTAGAAGCTCCACTACAGGGTAGATGTCCAAACAATCCACTGTGGCGAAGACACATTTGCATGCGTGTGCTCACTGAAACACTCTTCACAGTAGGCGGGCTATAAAATCACCCCAAGTGTCCTCCAACCCTGACTAGATAAACAAAATGTGGTACATACAATGAAATGACATTCACCCATTAAAAAAGAAGGAGATCCTGTCCTCTTCAGCAAAATACATGGTAAAGAGACTGTCATATGAAGTGAAATAAGCCAGACACAAAGAGATGAGTATCCTATAGCCTCATTTACATGTGGAATACTTTTTAAAAGTCGATTTCATAAAAGCTAAGAGAAGAATGGGTCATCAAAGGCTAGGGAGAACAAATCGGTTGGTGAGTATTAAGTTACAATTAGACACAAGGAATTCTAGTGTGCAATTTTTCCGCAAAGAGATTACAGATAACAATACTGTGCTGCACATTGTTAAAAGTTAGAGAATCCTGAGCTTGATGGCATGTGCCTATAATCCCGGCACTTGGAAGACTAAGACAGGGGGATTGTGGCCTGCTGTTAGGTCAAAGCCAGCCTGAGATACTGAATGCTGGATGAGCCCAAACAATATAGCAGCATGCTATCTCAAGAAGCAAGAACTAACAACAAAAGTTAGAGTCAGAGAGTTTGAAAGTATTACCATAAAGAAATTATAGGGGTGGGGTAGATAGCTCCATGACACAAGTGCCTGCCTGGCAAATGCAAGGTCATGAATTCAAACCCAGTCCCACCAAAGAAAGAAAGAAAGAAAGAAAGAAAGAAAGAAAGAAAGAAAGAAATTATAAAGGTTTGGATAGATAGATATATCTAATCTGTTGCTCTATTAATATGTACAATGCTCATGCCTTATATACTATGTAAAATAAATTTAATTAATAAAAATGAATATACAATAAAAACAAAATTTAAAAAATTTTGGCACACTAACATTACCAAGGGCACCTGGTGAAATGGGTCCAGATGCTTTCCCCCAGCCCTGCCAAAGTTCTGATTCTCAACCCAGGGTGAGAAAAATAGTCTTTGGTTTCAACAAGCATTTTAGAGATTTACAATCAATAAATTGTGTAATGTTGGCAAATGCCATTATCCATGATTCCTTGATATACAGGATATCACCTAAAGACCTATGACCCACCTCAGGAAGATCCCTGAATAGGAAATGAAATGGAGAAGGCAAGTGACATACAAAGCCATCCAGAGTATATTACAGATAGATAATAGTTATGTATGTATTTGTCCCTAAATAGCATAAATACTACCTTCACCAAAGCCAAGTAGAGGGAGGGGAACTTCCCATTTCAGTATAGGTGCCCCCAAGTTTCATGCTGACACTTTGCACCCTTCTCTTCAGGACATTGTCAGGGATGGTTGCCTGAACTGTAAAAGATGTGATACAGTGTCCTTGGTACACATGTCCTTCTGGCAGAAATCACTCTACCAGGCCCATGGTCAGGAATGCTGGCATGAAGCCTCTCATTGCCAGGAGAAAGAGTATTTCTGATGGAGTCAGTGGAGGCAGAAACCATCCTTTCCCTCTAAAGTGAAAGAAAACAATACCAGGTAAGAGTTCTAGAGTAATACAGTTAAAAGCTCATCTACCTATGCCAGGGCGTGGCGAGCCCAACTGAGAGCAGGTGTGATGGTATTAAGAAAAGAAACACTCAGCTACAAAATTCCGGCCCTGGCTTCATAGGTTTAGTTCACTATTAGGTTTTCCTGTTCTTGAAAATATGATTTGAGTCACAGAGGCACCTAATCAGGCTGCTAGTTGATGTAGGTACTGAATCAAACTAATAATGACTTCATTTTTCCTATGGTCTCTAGAGCACTTGTTATTTAAAAAAAAAAAAAATTTAATTGACTCATATGGGACAATGCACAATTATTTGCAAGTGAATCTATAATTGCTAACATTACAATATTATAGTTTCTACTTTCTAAGAAAAATATAGGAAGAAAAATGTTTCTGCCTATCTACACAGCCCCAAATGGATCTCGATTTTAAGTTTATTCCTCAAGTTTTCACAGTTGTTTGTCGAGGGTGACATGATTTATGCTGTATATTTCTTTTTAAAAACCCACCAACCTGATAAACAAATGTCAAAATGGAAGAGAGACAAAGAGACAGACAGACAGTATATTAATACATTGCCTTTTATTGCTCAGGACCTACTGAGATCCATTCCTGTGCATAGTCTTTGGGCAAGTTATCTCCACAGTATAAGCCAAGAAATCACTATTGACACGAGAAACATAAAGTGAATAGTTGTTCTACATAAATGTTCATTTTTTTTAATCTCATGAGAAATATGCACAGAAGAGTGTTACAAAATACAGACTGGCCACACATGACTTCACTCCTATTCGGAGTGTTTATCGTATATCTTGCAGAAGACGGCGCAAGGAGCGAATCCAGCCTTCTAACTTCTCAGATTCCATCGCATGTTTTAATATGAGTTGCAGCACAATTCATGGACACAACTTTCGTATTATGAGAAAATGTCTCGCACTGTTCAATAGCTGTTTTCTTTATCTTGTCAGCTGCTAATTCATTAGAGACAAAAAAAAAAAAAAAAAAAAAAAAAAGCTTCCTTTCCTAAGATCTCTATCTTCAGCTTCTTCTGAGATTTACAGAGGGCTCAAGCTTCATGCTAAGCTGTAGCCAGGGAAGATTTTATCATCATATCTACATTTCTTCTGGAGCAATAATGTAGGCAAGAAAGCCCCCAGGAGAACCAAATATCAGCGGATAGAATCACGCTAACGGGGTGGAAAGGAGACGGAGAAGACAAACATGGCGGAAACAAAGGGTTCGTATTAAAACATCAAATTGAGCAGAATGAAAATTGCTCTGGTGACATCTAAACGCAAGATAATATTTCTGTAGCAGCAGCGAAATAGACCAACAGCTAAGCCCACTTTCCCACCTCACCAACACGGTAGAGCAGTATTTTAGGCACCTCGTTGAGAGCAGGGAATGAAACTCCCGAGTTCCTGCGGAGAGCAGTGAGGAGGCACGGCCGGCTTCTCCAGGGTCCTGCAGGCCCTCCCACCGATGGCGGTGGGTGACCTGGGGGTACTGAGAGTGGGCCGTGCCTCTGCCCTGCAGGTTCTTGGGTCCTCGCCGTGACCGCCCACTGGCTACAGCAATGGGAATTGATCCTCCACTCCACCTTGATGACTTCATGGCGGCGGCAGTGGCCTTGGCAACGCCATGGGCAGCAGGTCTCCACCCCAGCCCTGCCAGCCTAGGCAAAGACCCACCAGCCCCCCAGGACATGGTGCCCGGTAGGTTCTGGCCCTGGTATGAATTGCTGAATCATTATGGTGGTCATCTAATATGGCTGAAACCCTTAAAACAACAGCTTATCTTCCCAAAGACCACCTCCCCCTTCTTCTCCAACTCAGCCCAGGGTACAATTTCCTTCCACTTGTCCCGCCGCCCCAGAGAAGGCCCCAGTCAGCTCCTCAGGTATATCTAAACATCCTCCTCAAACCCCACCCCTGGCAAAAGGCCATAAAAGCCTCAGTCTCCCTTTGCTCCAATTCAGAGAATTCCTTATCTTCCCCAAATTCTCTCCATGTCCTCCAAGAAAATAAAGCCCCTTTCCCTTTTTCCTTCTGCCTGTTTCTCTGCTGCGACACCGTGGAAAACCTGTCAGCGCCCTACGGTGGATACAGCGTGGCGCAGTGCGAAGAACCGCGGCCTCCAGACGGTTGCAGAAGGCCTTCACATCAAGGGCCCGAAAAGCAGGGCCTGAAAGCTCGACCACTTAGGGCCACAGAACGCCGCAGATCTGGGCCCTGGGGTGACTGCTGCGACCCAGTTGGAAGAGAACGCACCTCCTGGCAACCAAGGAGAATAAGGGCCTCACCAGCCCTGGAGGGTGAGGGCACCCAGGCGGAGGATTGGGGTAAGGGTTGACCGGCCTCAGCCGTTGCCAAAGAGAGAGGCGTAAAGTAACATTCCACGTTGGCCTCATTGGAAATGCTCACCACCCCATCGGAAGATTTACTGGCCTTCTTAGGAGGCCTGTGTATATAATATAAAAAAGCTGCTCTCAACATTCTCCCCAACCTTTGAAAAGAGAACTTCTGCATGTGGACAGTATAGCTGTAAAGAGGTAGATATGATAAAGTAATTAGAAAAACCACTTGTCTTGGAAACATCCATTTGTTTTAAAAAATGATAGAAACTCCCAACCTAAAAGATACCTGGGACCAGTGCAAGTTCTCTAAAGCTGAAGAATGAATTTCAGAAACAACAGAAGTTAAGAGCAGAATATACTTACTGGGGGAAAGAAAATTTCTGTTCAAGAGAGGGACAGAAGGGAGTTCCAGTGGGTTGCTAAGGATCCTGTCTTTTCTAGGGACTTTTACAGAGCAAAACAATGGGTGAGGTGAATCTAAGGTGGGAGACATAGGAGCACCTAAGGTGGCCATGAGCTGGACAAAACTATATCTCATCAATAAGATTGCAAGCACAATTGCTCTGGTAAAATTGATTAAATCAGGATCAAATGGGGGAAGTGCGTCATGTAACAAGAAAGCAGGAATGCTCAACAGAAGCTTTTCCTGTAGGAAGTTCAGTTAGTGACTCTGGCTTTTCTACAGGGATCAGTACCCAGTGAGACTATCAATCCCTGATGTGGCTAATGAGTTCTGTGGCTGCTTTCGTTTAACCTTTTGTCTTGAGGTCTGGCTCACAGTGAGAGTGGCTGCCTCTCCCACAGTTGCAAGCCCTCTTGTCCTTTTTACTGGCTTTTTGAGGGCCTAGCCCTATCTGACTGCCTATAATATTTCTATCAGGGGCCTACAACATCAATTAACTCGCAAGTGTGCTCATCTACTGAATTTTACAGGTTAACAAGGTGAATGCTAGGTGGCAGAGAGAAGTATGAAAGCTGATGCTTCAGGCACTGAGGATACAGTTATGAAGGGGAAGAGGTGACTTCAAGGATGGAAAGCTGTCTCTATTTTACTTCCTTGTCACCCTTTGTCACTCTTAAGAACGGATTATGGCCAAAGTACCAGTGTCATCCTAACTGCTAAATTTAGTGGTCCACAGTCAGCTTCCGTCTAATTTTACTTTTTCATAGCATTAGAAAACATGATTTGATCTGTCCCCAAAACTGTAGGTTTTCAAACTAAAAGAGCTCAGAAATTCTTAATACAAACCAAAAAGGATGGAAGATGTAGAGACACAAGAACAGCCATTGTTCTATTTAACCAGTAACTAAATTCAATAAGTAACCACAGGAAGTAGACTATAATTGCTGCTTTAAGGGCAAATAAAAAATTCTGAAAAAAAAAAGTGGGGAATAGTATAATAAATCTCCATGTATCCTTTGTCCACTTTCAGTGATCATCTCAAATTATTCTGAAAAGAATGAGACAAAAAAACATCCTTAGATTGGTCAGGGTTACAGCTGAGCAGCCTAAGGCTCTCCCCGGCAAGTGCAAGGTCCTGAGCTTGATCTCTGATTCAAAAAAAAAAAAAAAAAAAAAAGTCTTCATATATTTAAAATAGTTGCCCCTGGTTGACATTACACACATATGCACATAGTGACTGAATTCACTGTACCCTGTACCATAAACATCCCTAATGATTTTGTGTCAATTAGAAACTTTAGAAAACCTGTGACTCTTTTTAATTCCTGAAAAATATTTATGTCTTTAGTATATCTATTATCATCCCTCCTCTCTGTTTTTTCATAAACGCTAATATTCTCCACAATTTCTTTTAGTTTTCCATGTTCTGTGCATTATTTCCACATGGCGGCACACATATTTCAATCTTAACCAGCAACCCTAGCCTAATAGTCCTCTTGATCATTCATAAAATTTCAGAACTAAAATTTCAGACACAAGTCCACTTGGCGTCTTATAGTTACCTTCAGGTTACCTTCAGTTAACCAGAATCAGAACTTGCTAACCTCCTGCACTTGTGCTTCCTCTCAGAATTTAAACTGCGACAGCCTTGTTGAGTAGGGTGTTTCCAGGTAGAAACCAGGTCTCTTCTTTGGCCTGTGGCTCACTTGCCTTTCACATCTTTTCTTTTTTCTCACTTGGACACATTTTGAATCTTTATGTCGCTACCTATACAAATTTAAAAGACATAAATCTTTCAACCCAGGAGTCCTACTCCTAAGGATCTATGATGTAGAAGGAAAGCCATCAATATATAAGAACACAATGACATGAATCACCTCGCTACCCTCTTGATTCTTCCACCATAAAGCAGGAAACAACTGATTTCCTGGAAGTTGACAGGAGTGGTGAAACCTCAATCTCCACAGCCACCAGAAGTATTGACTCCAGGCTCCACCCTTCCTGGGACATTTAAGAATCACCTTTGAGACAGGATGGAGATGCTGCTCAGGACCATCCTGCATTCCTAGGTTGATGTTCAATGGAAAGGCTGAGCTTTCTCACCTCTATTCTGAATGATCCAGAAGGGCCACCGTAGATCCAGTGTTCCCGATGGAGCAGGCTATGGTTTGTCCTGCTGCAACAGTGATGTCTCAACTCAATTGCTCTTCAAACCTCGCTCCCCTTCAACACTCACAGACCTAGTTCCCAGGAGTACTTTGGAATGTGCTGTCCTTACATTAATCTCTGCCTCAGAATTTCTTTCCCAGGGAACTCACCTCAGCATAATCTGGTAACTACATATTATTGCCTGTGTGCAAAGGATTTCCAGGTGCTTTAAATCTCAAAACTCAATCTGTCCAGATTCCTTATGTAATAAGAACCACTACTGTGTTGAAGAGCACACATCTGCTGAGCAGGACAGCCAGGATTTTAACCCAGGATACTCACTCCATGTTCTTAACTATAAAACCTGCCTTGTAAGATTAAATATATTATTGATCATTGCTTTTTAGAAAATGAAGAAGATTAAAAAATATATAACAAAGGATGTACAAAGAGGTCTGGAAGGGAGATGGCACAGCATATGCGAAGCAATTTAGAAGTGCATTTTGACCTAGAGAAAGTGACCTAAAACATGATTTTTAAAAAAACTAGACAGAAAGAGTTATTTGTAGATAGTTTCTCTTGTAGGTAAATAAAATCAGCATCCTGAGGACTGTCAGAGCAAGCTCTCCAACTCTGAACCTAGCACATACTATGGCTGCCTACTCCAACAACTGAAAACTGTTTTCTCTATCAAGTTATAAAGCCAATCTGGTCCTGTTTGTCTGTGCCTTGAAGACGGTGCTGGACTGCAGTGGTTCACCATACCAAGCCAGTTCTTTGGTTTTAACGTACGGATCGTTTTCCTGGAAAGCTACCTAACTGAGGTCCTTAGGGAAATCCCAATGAGGACCAAGCTTTTATCAAAGCATCCCAACAGTTTGAATGGTCATTCACAGCTGTGATGCCAGGTAACCATCTACTCATCACTAGGATCTTGAGTCCTCCCACTCACTGACCCCCACCAACTGTCAGCCAACTGTGGAATAGGTAACTCATTTTAAAAGTGGCCCTGCTACATCAGGTATGTCTACCTTTTCAAGACTTCTACTTATCACCTCTTCTTGTGATATCAGATTTCCCCATAAAACTGATAGCTCTCCAAGGACCTCAGGCACCTTGATTCGTCCACTGCGCTAGGCCCCAGGGTCAAAGGTCAAACCAGCAGATGATTCCATGGCAGTTTGTAGCCTCGACCTAGAAACCGTGAAAACAGGAAGTGGTCTCAGTTCCATAGGCTACCTCAGCTTCTGCCGGAAGCCAATGCCTTAGCCATCACTAAAAGTGCAGAGTTAACTCTTCTTCCTGTGAGGGATCAAACTAGGAAAGAGACATATGAAATGTGGGTGGTGGTCTCATCGAAAATCCCCACTCTCATATGTCAAAGAGAAATATTCAGGCCACCAACCTACTCTTCTCCTCATGGGCTTTAGTTTCCTTGGTGATAGGTATCTTCATTAAAGAATGGGTTGAGTTAGTCCCCAAAATAAAAAAGGACAAGATTAGCCACAGTCCATGGATGCCATGCTGCAGCACCATTTGGCCAGACGGTGAGAACTGTACCATGGAAAGTGACGGGTGGAGAGGAAGACTGTGTGTTTCCTTGCCTTTGATCATCCCACCACGTGCCAATTCTCTGGAACCACTTCCGAGGGCAGCAGGTTACCCACTTTCATTATCTATACAGTCAAAACAGACTGCAGAAATCTCACCATATGGATTCATGGGAGGAGACATGAGAAGCTCTCAGATGAGCCTAGTAACTGCTGAACATCTAAGAAATCCTGTCAGTATCATCAGGGTGGTCAGCACAACTACAGTAGGAGGGATATGAAAATGGGTAACTGACAAGCAGGATAATAGGTTATATTTCCATTAGAAGATGTCAGAGTAAATTGAAGTATTTGACAAGAAGGAAGGTCTAAGAACAGAATGGAAGGAAGCCGATAAAATCATAAGATTGCCGGG
>PVJA010035566.1:0-21753 GCA_004027025.1 Myocastor coypus | reverse complement strand
AAAAAAAAAAAAAAGAATGAGTGCTTACGAACCAGTTACTGAACAACAGGTGAGTAGATGTCTGTCCCTGTAGCCTGTGTGTGCCACGTGAGCAGGGACTTTCTCTGAGGCATTTTGATTGCTCTATTCTTGGTGCTGGCTCCACATCTCAATAAGGAGTGAACAAATGGCCTGATTTTTTTTTTTTTTTTTTTTTTTAGTATCATCAGGAAGAGGCTCCAACTTTGAAAGACCTGAGAGGCCTCTCTCGGGTAACTAGGGACCTTATTTAACAATGGTAGGTACAGAAGGCATTCATTCATGTTATTGATGCACAAGGCTAATTACCCTAAATACAGCCAGGGTAAGCTCCAGTCTTTGTTTTCCTATCTGACTGTGTGGGTTTCTGCTGGAATCACGCATCTTGGGGTGTTGAACACTAAAAGGAGACTTTTGTCACATGGGAATGAAACATGGACACCTCTCACAGCACTTCAGGCTCGAGGTTGGGAATGTAGCCCAGTGATAAATACTTTTTTTTTCTTTTTTTGTCTTTTTGAGACAGGGTCTCTCTATGCAGTTCAGGCTGGCCTTGAGCTCACTTTTGTAGCCCAGGCTGGTCTCAAACTCCCACCGATCCTCCTGCCTCAGCCTCCCGAGTGCTGGGATTACAGGTGTGCGCCACCACGCCCGGCTCCCAGTGACAAATACTTGAATTGCAAGCTCTTCTGATCAGGGACAGATGTTTCTCTTTGCTCCACTAATACTGAGCCCAGTGCTGGGCAGATTCTGTCAATCTTCTACCCAGTAGAAATAAGGGGGATTGACCGCCTCCTTGCCCAGTTGTGCGGAAGGTTTTGATTTTCTCATAAGGTCTGAGAGTTGAGGAGCCTTTCCTGGGCCTATCATTACTGGGAGTGGGATTCTTGTTCTCCACTGGACTGGGCCTGTCCTCCAGGGAGGAGGGAAGTCCTGAGGAGCCCCTGTGCCTGAGGAGCTAGCAGAATATTCCTGTCCCAGGGGCCACTACTCTCAGCCCAGAAGAACAGCATGGCTGTCCCGGCAGTAATGTCGCCTGCCTTACCCCACCTCCGCACAAGGTTTGGAGTTGAGTCAGACATTTAGGGGCCCAAACAAACAATCTGGGTTCAGGGCTGAGAATCCTACTATCTATTGGTGGCTAAAACAAAAACCATTCATCTCGGTTACCACAGAACAACCACCAGCGGAGACTTTCAAGATCATCATGGGAAATTCCTCCTCATACAGCAAGGTGCTAGCAGGGACAGGTCCTGAGAGCCCAGTGGAAGCTCACAGCCCTAGCCAGTGCCCTTCCCAACCCCAGCTCACTGTCAGTATCTGTATGGATGGCTTCCACGAAGAGGGCGTCTCCAGGATCCAAGCGCTCCTCCAGGCTGGCCCTGGTGTACTCCGGTCCCGCAGGATCCAGACCTACAAGGATAGACCAGTGTAGGAGCCCCCTCTCTGCACAGCTGCACAAGCCACTGTAGACCTACCACATACCAACCCTAGGCCCCTCCAGTTTAGACCAGAATGTTCCCACAAGGACCACTCACTGGGAAAACTAAACCATCTTGCCAATGAAACGTTACTCTCTTGAGGTAGCCTCTCAAGGACCTAGTTTTTCTGGCTCTAAAATGAGATTAACAATGCTCACCAGGTAGCCAAGGCTGAATGTGAACAATATTTACCTTTAGAGGCAACTGAACATCATCCCATAGAGGTGTCTTGGAGGGATTCTGTAGGACAGAACTCAGAACTGCCCCCCTGAAGGGCTGAGAAGCTGGGGTGTTTATTATATAAGCCTAGTCCCTTATTTATTTAGTTTTTAGACTTAGTCCTTGATTGAGAGAGGTTCCTGAAGCATGAAGTTTCCACACCTTCACAGGTGTGTAACAAACTGTGTGGGTGATGTCCACAGTAGGCCCAGCAGATATGGGCTGTTGCAGCCCATCTTCTATCTGTAGATGCTGAGACTCAGAAAGAAGTTCATGGTACTGATATTACAGATCAAGCAATGCTAACGTAATACCACTGTAGGCCAAAAGGACCATAGTAAATAAATTGCAATGGCAACAGGTGACTCAGTAATAAGAACAAAGACTCTGGCTGGGGAGATAACTCAGAAGTCTAAGTGCCTGCCAGGCAAGTGCAAGGACCCGGCCCTCAAGCCCCAGGCATACTGTGCTGGCCACTCAAAATGGGCATGGAGGTGCATGCCTGTAACTCTAGCACTAGGGAGGCTGAGACAGGAGGATCACTACAAGTCCAAGCTGTGTGGGGAGACTCTGTACCAAATAAATCAAAGATTAAAAAAGAACAAAGACTCAAAACACTCCCACTTATATCAAAAGAGGCATTTCCTGGGCAATCACTCTGTACTTCTAAAGCCTGGCAGAAAGGGCAGGGAGGAAGGTTACCTGTGATCTGCCCCAGCTGGCCTTTGTAGAACTGTCCCACCATGCCCCCAACGTGGGCTCCTAGGCTGATACCAATGATGTGGATTGAGGATTCTGACACACCCAGGTCCTGGAAAAGCATTGACAGTGACTTTCATTTGGTCACAGTGACTTCGATATACTCACTAGAGAGATTTCGAATAAAGGGCAGAGCTCTTATCCATTAATCACTTGTCCTCCCTCTAGGCCCCCAATACTGTGCAGTGGTACATCTTATAGATGAGCAATAAAACTTCCTTTAGTACCCTGCCCGAGGTCAGCACTCCAAATGGCCAAGTCAGAGTTTGACCAAAGACTGACAAACCCCTGGAGGTCTCTGCCTCAGTCTCCCAGCTCCCAGCTCCTTGGGACGTACTTTTTCTTCCCAACTTGCATTCATTCACAAGTGACCAGAAGTTACCCTGGGCTCTTCTGCACCTACCAAGAGTTTATCGAGGAAACGGGAGATTGTGAGGCTCAGCCTGACCACATTATCCACAGCTGAGAAGTAGACCCCTGTAGATCCATAAACCCAGTCCACAGCAATGACGTTAGCATCCGCTGCCTGCAGAAGGGCTCTAATGAATGCATCAATCCATGAAGGCTTTGTTCCTAAAGCTCTAGACATGGGTCAAAAATGCAGAGGGACATTACCTGGCAAGCTGATATCTGCTGCTAAGGAAACCTCTATTAATCTCAAATCCAAAGAAGTCAAAGCCGAAGAGTGAGGATATGGGGAGTTGATGTCAATCACTCAGTGCTGTGGACACAGGGTGGACAGAAGTCCAGAGCTGCCAAGCCTTCGCCAGCACTCACAGAGCCACAGAGAATTATGAGGTCATGCTCTGCTCACAGTAGATGCAGCCTCATGCCAGTACATAGGTTGGATTTAAACCCTACCTACCTTCCTCAGCCACCCTTGTGTAGCACGTACATTACATAAGCCATATGTCCCATCCTGCCTGTATGTGTTATTTGTGGAAAAGAAAATAGTTTTGTACCTTAGAGTTAGGATTTGTAGCTTTAAATCCCATTCCAAAACATAGGCTCTTTCCATAAGGCTGTTCTTTCATTCATTTACTCATCCATTCATTTAAAGAATACTTGCTGAGTACCTATGAGCCATGCAGTATGCTACATGTTTTCCAAGAAATAAAGGCAAGTCAAATACAGCCCCTATTTTTGGGAATTCACACTATAATGAGATTTGGCTAGAAAAAGAATGGTAGGAATTAATCCAGGAAGCTTTCCCAACAGATGGAGATCAGAAAAGGTTTTCCAGAAACGCCCTCAATAAGCCTGGTCAGCTCCTGAGCTGCTATCCCCAGTTGGGGGTACACGCACTGTGTGTGGCTAAATGTGAGACTTGCTAGAGAATGAGTCTGTGGTTGGATACAAGAGTTAAAGAGACAGAAAGCAGCCAAAGATCAGAATGTGATGAATCTGAGCCGTTCTGTGGCCTCCTCCTCACTCCCCTTCTTCCCAGAAATCTTCCTCTGTTTTTGTTGTTGTTTGTTTTTCTGTTTGTTTGTTTGTTTTGTTTTTGTTTTTGTCTTGTTTGGGGGATAAACATTTGAAGGAAAGATGGTGACTGAAATGCAATGCAGTAACTATATATTGTAACAAAATTTGCATTGTAGAGTGTCAGAAATTGCAGAAGAGACATGCCTCACCCCTGAGAAATGTTCATCTGAGTCTGATGGAAGTAGCAAATAGAAATTTATCAGGTCATGAAACCAGGGGAAAAAATGAAAAAGAGGAAACTAAATGCTGCATGAAAACAAGCTGCTTCTTCTGAGTAACTGCAAAAAGCCTGTGATGGTGACATTGGGAATGAGGCAGCTCCTGGAACCCATCCACCCTGGGTAGCAGCATTGTATTTGTTTTTTGCCTATTGTTGAATGCAATGCCCTGCACCCATAAGATGTTTACTTCTCTGGTTTGAGGCAGAAATGTCATGGTGGAAGGACAGGGAGGAGCAAACCTGCTCATTTCATGATGGCCAGGAATTAGAGCAGGGGACAGTGACAACAGATGAGGGACCTGGGGCCAACATACACCCCAAGGCTACACCTCCCAGGTCCACACTGAGAAGTGCGCTCTACCAATCCCTAGCATGGATCCCAAAGCCAATCGAGTTGAAATTCCACCCTACCTACCACAGTACTTTTACCCAGGGACCACTAGCCCATCCCCTCAATGCCCTCTTTAACTCAGAGATGGGAACTGAAGATCCTTGTTTGTCATGAGTTATCCAGGGTCATACACGTATCCTATGTGCAAGTATTTAGACAAGACCAAGCAGAGGAGTAACGCACATGACAGACAAGGATGAGCAACATAAGGTGTGTTCAGGATTACATAAGACACCTTCAAGACAGCAGGCCCTGAGGGCTGGGACATGTGACAGTCGTAAATCTGTTCCTCCTCTTGCTCTCCACTCCCTGTGGCTTTATGGGCCCTGCCTACATGGTTGTTAGTAGAGCAAGTCCTATTGGCTGGTTAGCTCCCACCTGAATCCATGAATAATTAGCTTGGTTCCTAGAGTGGCATTGAATCCAGAGTTTGGGATGTCACTGCTTTCTTCCAGTAGCTGCCCACAGCTAGGATCTGAAGGCACAAAGAGGAGATACTGGACTCTCAGGTTGGTACCTCGGAGGATGTTGGCATTCTGGAAGTCAGTGCATGTTGGCTGCGGGGTAGTAGGTGCATCTCCTAGAGGAAAACAATGACAACAACAAACTCATTCAGAAAGAAGACATCTGTTTTCAGAAGGGAGAAAGATGCTCTTGGAAGAAACAATGGTGAACCTTTTCGAGACGAGCACCCAAACTGCAACCCAAAACCCGCTTATTTATCACAGAGTGCCAACACTGAAGTCAAACCTGAAAACTGAGCTTGTACTTTAGAAAAACAACTCGTACATTAACATCTTTTGTCTTAAAAGAAAAATAAATAATACTCATGCCCTAAGTTTGTCACCACCGAGCTAGTACAATCATCACTTATTCATTTGTTAGTACAAAAATATTGTGTTTTGGGCCAGCGAGATGGTTCAGTTGTTTATTTTATTTATTTATTTATTTATTTTATTTTTTTTATTTTTTTGGTCTTTTTTGAGACAGGGTCTCGCTATACAGTTCAGGCTGGCCTTGAGCTCAGTTTTGTAGCCCAGGCTGGTCTCGAACTCTCACAGATCCTCCTGCCTCAGCCTCCCAAGTGCTGGGATTACAGGCGTGTGCCACCACGCCCAGCAGTTCAGTTGTTTAAAGTGCCTGCTTAGGAAAGCTTAGGCATCTACAGGGACTAAGGTTCAATCTCTGGCACCACATGCTGCACCAGCCCCGCCTCCATGGCAGGCTGAGCCGGCCATAACAATAAAACAAATACATGAAAATAAAAAATGAAAAATAATTTAAAAATAAAATAAAATTTTATAAATAAATAAATGTTGTGTTTTTTTTATGCCTAAGGATAAAATGCCAGAGGACAATACAGATACTGCTCACCTGGAGGAGACTAAGGGCCACAGGGCACTAGCTACTGTCTGGAGCTGAATGGAGCGCCCCTACCCAAAATTCATATATGAAGTGCTCACCACTGTCTCAGAATTTGTCCAAACTTGGAGAGTCTTTAAAAGGTAATTAGATTAAAATAAGGCCAGTAGGGTGGCCCTAATCCAATATGGCCAGTGTCCTTATAAGGGGAGAAAGCTGAACAGGTTCAGGGGGAGGATTATGCGAAGAGTCATGGGAAGAAGACAGCCACCTAAGAGCTACCAAGGAGCCTGGGACAGGCCTTCCTCTTGTGGTCCTCAGGACTTAGTTCTGCTAGGTGAGCTGCCTCAGATGTGCACACCCTGGAACCATGATATGCTAGGTTTCTGTTGTTGAAGCCACCTCGTGTGCAGCACTCAATGACAGCAGGAAAAAACAATTCTTACAAAGAATTCTGTGAAATCAAGCTAGCAGTTGCTCTGGTCTGAAGAGCCTACCCAAGGTTTTGAACCTGGTTCTGAACCGTGATCACTTCTTGCCTTTCCCAAGGGCCACCCTAAGGCCAAGTGATCCTCCATTGGCTGCCTAGCCCTAGGGTAGAAGAAGCCTTAACAAGTGACACCTGTCCTGTAGCACTTTGCAGCAGGCATACAGTGCACCTTTTAACTGGATTTTTTTTTTCCACTAAAGGGTCTTCTAAAGTAACAGAAAAAGAAGCAAATAAAAGTTCTTGCCCCAAAGCCAGCCAAATAACTCAGCAGATTAAAGCTCCTGCTTTGGCAGACCCAGCGTCCAGCCTTCACCCGTGGGCCCTGATCCCAGGACGTGCTGAGAGGCCAATTGAGACTGGATGTGGTAGCATGCACCTGTAATCCCAGCTCTTTCGGAGGCTGAACACAGACAGATCACTAGGAGTCCGATATACGTAATGAGATGCTGTAGACCTTGTAGACCTTTACTAAAAAAAAGTTCCTTCCCCAGAAGCTAAAAATCTGGCCCAATTCAATACCCAGCATCTATCCTCGTGTCCACTTTTGAAATAAAGAAGTATGGAGTCCTAGCTTCACAGGACATCCTACAGGAGAGACTGGCAGAGGCAGCAAGCACACAGCCCAGGCACTGCTGGCAGCTCCTTGGCATCACTGTCATGCAACAAGGTGATGCACAGAACCAGTCATGCAGAGGAGAGGTCCAGGCCACAGACTTTGTTCTGTGTAGGCCCCTTCCCCAAGGTAGACAACAGTTTTAGTTTCTACCACAATAATCTGCTAGCAGACATAATTGGGGAGCAAGGATGCAACATGGATGCAGATCCTGCTGCCCTGGGTCAGGGGTACGAATGCACTGTGGAGCCTAGCCCAGAGAGAATGCCTCATGCCATAAGACCTCCTGGAACATCACTACTTCTGAACCCCAGACCTTGCCCCCAACCTGGGATAGACCTTCCAAGCAGCCAGGTCTTGGATATTCCTGGGGTCAAGCCGGTTCCAAGCACAAACTCTTTGAGCTCCTCAGCTTATAACTTGAGCTCCATAGTATGCGAGAAAGATGCCTCCTAGTACCGTTTCATCTACCCTCTGCAGCCTTTGCTGTTAAAAAAAAGGATGAAAAATCTCTGGTTGAGCATGAGATCTAGATCACATAAATTAGACCAGCTCTATTTATTATATAGGAGAATGTGCCACTATCAAGCAGAATTAAGGAGGTTCTACAATAGCATCCTATAAGGAAGTGCTATGGTTTAGACATAAGTTTGGGTGTTCCCTCAAGGTTCTTTGTGCAGGTTGTGGTCCACAAACTGGTGGTACTGAAAGGCACAGTGCACATTCAAGAGTAGAGCCCTGCAGAATATTCCTAGATGATTGGAGGAATAACCTTCCAGAGGACTGTGAGGCTCACACACCTTCTTCCTCTCTGGACTCCTGCCAAGAGGTGATTTTTTGCTCTCACACACACCCTGCTGTAATGTGCTGCAGAAGTGAGAGGCCAAACCTATGAGGCCACCTCGCTTTAGACTTAAACCTCCAAAGCCATGAGCTGAAAACTCTTTGCTTTTCTTTTCTTTTTTTTTTTTTTTTTTTTTTTTTTTTTTTTTTTTTTTTTTTTTTTTTTTTTTTTTTTTTTTTTTTTTTTTTTTGGATTTTAGTGCAGAGTAGATCTACAGGGCCTACAGGTCTCACTACATAGATCAGACTCATAGTGAGTGTTCAGCTTCCCAAGTTCTGGGATTACAAGCATATGCCACCACGCCCAGTTTCCGTCACCATCTCAATGTGCCCTGGGGGCAGAGCTAGCACAGCAGGCTGGCAATTGAACCTCTGACCCCTGTGTCTGCCTAAGCAGATGCTTTAATCTGCTGAGCTATCTGGCTGGCCCTCCTCTTTGCTTTTTAATATTAGTTGACATGGGTACATAACTGTCATAATGCAAAGCTGATTTTTCAAAGAATCAGTATTTTCTCAATTTTATATTTAAAAAAATGCAATAACATTAGAAACCAATAACAATGTTATTATTTACAAATATACTTGGAAATGTAAAAACATTCCTTGAAGAAATACATGGGAGCAGGGCATAGTGGCACACACCTATAATTCCAACACTCAGGAGGTTGCGGCAAGAGGATCATAGATGTTCAAGACCAGCCTGGGCTACTAAGTGAGCTGAAGGCCAGCCTGGACAGCATAGTGAGACCCTGTCTCAAATAGACTCCCCCCCAAAACAAGGGAGTGTGTTAAAGAATGATCACAATATGGGCAACTTCAAAAGTTAAGTGACAATAAGGACAACATACGTCAAAGTTTATATAAAGTGGCTAACAGTACTTACGATATGAAAATGATTTTTTGGAAGTCTGTTGAAAAGTTAAATTCTTACTGATACGGCTCCAGTGCTTGAGTTCCTACCTAAGCAAATTACAAGCCCACTGATAGAGAACAGCTACACCCTAGTAACAGGAAACTTAAGCTGTACTGATCAGCAGTTGCCTATCAGCCTCTAACCAGGGCCACATGGCTATGGCACCATGAGCTACTCATGTGCACCTTGGTCCATGTGCACCTTGCATCTTCTTGGTAAAGTCTACAGCCACTTTAGGAGCTGCCCAACTCATGAGTCACTGCTTAACAAACTTGCTAACAGGGGAAGTACATAACATGAAAGGCAAACATTAGAGCAAAAGGGAAGGAATCAGGTTAGGTAGATGAATCTTTTAACTCAGAAAAGAATCACATGAGTTGTGTGCCACGGTGCACACCTGTGATCCCAGCTACCCAGCAGGCTGAGGCAGGAGGGTTGCAAGCTCCAAGCCAGCTGGTAACTTAGCAAGACTCTATCTCTAAATGAAAAATAAAGGATGGGCTGGGATGGAGCTCCATGGGCAGGGGGTAGGTGACAATAGCCTACAGGAGTGCCCTGCTTCATTCTCCTTGGCTCATTCTGTCCCACCGAGTGCCCCTATTTGCTCTTAGCCTCTTCCCTGAACACACCTTCTGCCTGCAACGTTTCCCCTCAGTATCTACATGGGCAATCCCCTCCCCTCCTTGGCATCTGTACAGCAAGTGCTGCTTTCTCTACTCTCACCACTCCATTTAAACTGAAACTTGTTTACACATCTTATCCTAGTTCTCCCCATCTTTCTTACCTCTGCCTATTAACTTGTATAAAAATCGTCAGTCTCTAACCTACTAAAGACTTACTACTTGCACTTAGTGTTGCACAAGCCCCTCAGTAGAAAATACTTTCAAACAAGGTGAGGAATTTATCTATTCCCGCGAATACAATGCTTAGGATTGTGCCTGCCACATATGATAAACTCCAAAAGCTAGTTCCCCCAAAACAGTAACAAACTCGATGAACTTTTGATAAGACAACTGTTATGGTTTGTGCCTGGTTGTCCCCCCAAAGCCTCACGCAGTGATGGAGTGGGGACTCCTAGAGTTTGAGATTAACTCATGATCCACTGGGATTATGGGTGATCCACTGGAATTATAGGTTTCAGTACTGCTGGGGTTATGGATGTGAGTGCTACGCCCAACCTGGGGCAGAGAGCCTGAACGCAACATAAGAGAGGTAGAGAGACAGACTCCCTCTCTGTTGTTGCCATTGTTGGCTGTTCTTGTGCCATGAACCACTGCTCTCTGACATGTGCTAGTCTGCCTTGGAGCCAGCCAAGTATGGACTGAAACCTCCAGTAACTGTGAGCTACATAAACCTTTCCTTCCTTCATTTTGAGTGTTGGATATTTGTCCCAGTAATAGGAGAAGAGTAACAGAGATAGAATTAAGAGTAATTGAGACAATAACCAAAGAAAAAAAAAGAGTCACAAGCAAACATCAGGATTAAAAAGAGGCTATAACAGATGTGGCAGATTTTTTTCAAGCTGTAAAAGAACATGTGTATATCTACTCAAAAGTTGGAAATATGGATATTTTCTAAAGATGATAATTTCCTAGAAAAGAATAACCTACCAAAACTTTGTCAAGAAAGGGAAGAATTTAAAAATCACGTAACACAGTAGCATAAAGGGTTTTAAATAGTAGTATTATATCCAATTATGAAAAAACTTAATAGTTTAGACAGTTTAATGGAAAAGTTCTACTAACCCTTCAATGCTCAATCTACACTCTTTCCAGAGGATAGAAAATAGAAAAAAAGCTCTAGCTTATTCTATGAGGATAATCAAAATATCAAACCTACATAAAATATTAGCAAATATAAATCCATTAGGGTAACAAGACCAAAGGGTATAAAAACATATCAATGTTGAGCAGTTTAATCCAGAAATAAAAGGATTTTTAGCATTCAAAAACAATTTAAAAGCCGGGCGTGGTGGCACACGCCTGTAATTCCAGCACTTGGGAGGCTGAGGCAGGAGGATTGGTGCGAGTTCGAGACCAGCCTGGGCTTCAAAAGTGAGCTCAAGGCCAGCCTGAACTGCATAGTGAGACCCTGTTTCAAAAAGACAAAAAAAAAAAAAAATTAAAATTCAAAAGTGTATATTTATTTCCACAGATGCAATTTATTTAAAACTGGGAATAAGCCTGTTATTATTGTTATTGATAGTAATAGATATTATCCTGAAGGTCTTAGTCCTATCCAGTGAAATAGTACAGTGGAATAAAGTTACAGACTTGGAAAAGCAAGAGGAAAATATTTCCACTTGCTCATTCACCATGCAGACTTTGGGCCAGGGAGATAGCTCAGTGGTATAGGTTCCTAGCTGGCAAGCACAAAGACCCAAGTTTGATCCCCTGTAAAACACACACACACACACACACACACACACACACACACACACACACATGCACACACACACGCAGACCTTGCTGTAGTAAGTCATGCTCTGGCACTGCTCCCCCAACCACCACCCCAGCCAAGGAACAAGGAGATGTAGGTATCAAGAGAGAAAGACGAGGGCCTGCCAGATAGCTCAGCAGATTGAAGTGCCTACTTAGGCAGACGCAGGCACCAGGGTTCAGTCACAGACCTGCCATGCCAGCCCCGCTCCTGGGGCTCATAGAGACTGTGATTGAGACTGGATGTGGTGGCATGCGCCTGTAATCCCGCACTTTTGAGGCATAAAACAGGAGAATCACTATGAGGCCGATCTGTGTAGTGATACCCTGTACTAAATACATAAACACAGAGAGACGGGGGAGGGGCAAGCCACATGCAGTGGTACATGGCTGTAATTGCTACACTCGGGGAAGCCAATGCATCAGGAGCTCAAGCGCAAGCCCAGTTGAGTGATTTAGCAAAATGCTGTCTCAAAATAAATTAATTAAAAGGCTGAGAAGTAGCTCAGTGCAAAGGCCCTAGGTTTAAAATATCCAGTACTGCTGAGAGGCAAGGGAGAGAGGAAGGAAGGAGGGAGGGAGGGAGGTGGCAAATGTCTGTAATGCCGGCACTGAGGAGGCAGAGACAAGAGACTCACCAAGGCCAAGCTGTGCAGTGAGACACTGTATCAAACAAACAAAAAATTTTAAAAACCTATCATATTAGGGAGCTGGGGAGATAGCTCCGAGGCACAAGTGCCTGCTGGGCAAGTGCAAGGTCGTGAGTTTGAACCCCGGTCCCACAAAAAAAAAAAACAAAAAAAAAAACAAAAAAAAAAAACCTATCATATTGTTTGTCAAAGTTTCTTATATCCTTAAATTATATTTAGAAGATTATAATTTACCAAAATAGGAGAAAAAAAGAAATACAACAAAATGTTCAAACACATTTGCCTGACTAGTGGACAATATTTTTCTTCCTGTCTATTATAATTTTTACAAAAATTCTTTCCAGAAAAAAATCTGTATACATAAACAGGTATAAAGTAGATATATTTGCATATTCTTTTTGTCTTGGTTTTATAATGGAAAATACCTAGAAATTATCTGGAGAATGGTATTCAGTTTTGCAAGTTCAAAAGCCCTGGGGCTTGAACTACGTCAAGCAACAGAAATATAACTCAAAACACGGGACTCTTGACAGAAAAGGGAAGTGGCTGAAGGAAAGAAAGACCTCAGAACCTCTTCTAAGATACCCGTTTCTCAGAAAAAATAGAAGGTCATAAAAAGAAAAAAAAAGTGTTTCAAGCACTAGACACCATAATTCTAGGGTCTGGGAGTCTTTCTCCTGAGCCAGTTAATTCAGATGAAGTGTTAAGCTTCAGGCAGGCCGGAATTTGCCCTTCGGGCAGGCAGAGCTCCCCAGGTTCAAGGTCCTCACACACACACACAGTGAGAGCTTGAAAGGCCAAAGGACCTGCTCAGCAAGTGTCCCACTGACAGAGCCTGGGCCTCTCACCCTGGGAGCGGCAGGTCCACGTGCCTGCTGGGCTCCATCCATAAAGTTCTTCTAGGCCCCTGCAGGTGCTCCTCAGTCATACCCTGTTATTCATCTTTAGTTTTCCTCTTGAGAAAATAGGGCACTAGGCCTTGTTAAGGGGCTCCTGGAAAGTGAACTAGAGAGAGACCGCAGTCCTGGGTCCTATGGGGACAGCCTGCCTCCTTCACCCTCACCTTTGCAAGGAATTCTTGGGACAGACACACGAGGGGCTTTCCATCTGCATTCCCCGCACCTTCCTCTACATATACAGTATTTTGTGCCTTTGTTTCAGCCTCCTTCATTTCTTATTAATAAAGTTCTGCAGCTCACCAAGTTGTTTTATGACTGTACCAGCCCATGACCACCAAAAAGCCATGAGAGCTCTTCAGTCAGAGTGTGAAATTGTGTTCAGTCTTGATTTGAGATGAGTCTCCCATGATGCTCACCGCCAACTTATTCTCAGTATGTAGATCTCATCAAGATACTGGAGACTTTGCCATGTGTCTAGCTAGCATCATGGAGGAAATGATGAAAGGATGAAGATGTAGTTCTCCCCTCCCAGAGACCATGCTCTAGCTGGGAAGGTGACCAAACCAGCAGGTGTGAATCCTGCACTCATGTGGAGTGGGGACCTGACTGTGAGTGAAAGACCAAAAGCTTGGTGCTGGGAGCCTCCCCAGGGGGATATCAGGGTGCTGGGGGGAGTGGGAGGAGGTTGGCCATGGCAGTGATGGTGGGGCTTTGCAGGTGTCAGGCTGGGGACAGCACGTGGAGGCCCAAGACCTGAGCTGTAGGAACTGGGGGCCTGTGCAAGTTAGATAGGCATGTGGAGTGAGGTTTCCTGAATGAAGGAGAGGAAGTGACCATGAATTCTGGAGTCTGAAAGGCTCAAGGATTTGAGGAAATCAAAAATCCTCTCATCTTCATCCAAGAGACCTACCTACATGCAGACCAAGAGCCCAGCGTGTGCAGGGTCTGCTGGGACCGGGCCTTTGCACCAGGACCACACAGGCTCACTTTGAGGAGAGGTAAGTAAAGAGCCAGCTCGGCCTGGACTCAATGGGGCTTTGCAACTAGAATCGCACAATGGCTCGGTGATTCAGAAAACAAGGGAAGACATGGGCAGAAGAGCAAGAGAGAAGCATTTATAATTCTGTACCAAAAAGTTGATTTTCATAGAGCTCTCATCAAGCTACTTAAGGGGATAATGGCCCAGAGCAGAAACAGACAAAGAGCATAAGCAGGCAATTGATTGAAAACAACTGAAAATGGTCAATAGATGCATAAAAAGTTATATCTTAGTCATAATAAGAATTAAGTGACAAGGTGATGCAATGTTTTCCTGTCAGACTGACAATACTTAAAATGTTTGATTTTAACAGACTGTTGGAAGGGAGTAAAGAAATGGCCATGCTCAAAATACTAATAGCTGCAACCTCTGCAGGGCAATTTGTCTCTCCTATATAAAAACAAAAGTAGGGGCTGGGGAGATAGCTCCGAGGCACAAGTGCCTGCTGGGCAAGTGCAAGGTCGTGAGTTCGAACCCTGGTCCCACACAAAAAAAAATAAAAAATAAAAACAAAAGTAAATCCTTTCAGTATACAATGTATAAATAATCACTGAAAAGAATTCAGTAGCTCTGTATGTTGATATGGAAGGATTTCACATGTAAGAGAACACAAATATATAATACATGTATATTCTACAAAAGAAAAACATACTATACATAAATATATAGTGAAGGCATACTTTCATAAAATTTTTAAAATTTTTATTACTACATGCTCACAGTACATAATGATTGTACATAATACATTTTCTTTCCTTTTATTTCTCCCCAGTCCCTTTATTCCTCTTATTTGCAAAAGATTTACCTCCCTGTTTCTTAAAGTCTTTTATTTTGCTCATTGACTTACTTATGCTTTGGGTTTCATCCATGATACTTCAGCTTGTGTGTCTGATTTATTTCACACCACACTGTTGTCCTAAAGAGCATCTATTTTCCTACAAATGACTCATATTTATCATTCTTTATGAAAGAATAGCATCCCGTTGTAAACAAACACCATATATTCTTTATCAGCCACATCCACAACTTAGCTGTTACAAATTATGTTGCTGAAAACATAGGTGTGCATATGTTCCTGGAATGTGAAGTGGTAAACTCTTGCAGGGAGATATGGGAGGAGAAGAGCTGGGTGGAATGGAACTGTACTTTTAGTATGAAACTCTCCATACCGAGGTCCATCGTGGTTGTACCAGTTCACATTCCCACCAACGATGTAAAAGTGTCCCTTTTCTCTGCAACCTAACCAGCATTTGATTTCTTGGTGCCAACCATTCTTTCTGAAGCAAGGTGAACCCTCAGTGGGCTTTTTGTTTTGTTTTGGTTTTTTTGTTTGTTTTTCTGTATTGGGAATTGAACTCAGAACCTTATACTAATCAGGCAGGTGCTGTACCACTGAGCTATATGCCCAGTCTCTAGGTAATGTTATAAGTTGCGTTTCTCTCATGGCCAGAGATGTTAAACATGTTTTCACGTACTTATTGACCATTTATACCTTCTCTCCTGAGACATGGCTACACATTTCAGTTGGCTGTTTTTAATTGAATCTTTTATTTGGGGGGCTCAAGTATTTTACATATTTTAAATATTAATTCTCTGTTCAAAGAGCACCTGGGAAAAATTTTGCCCTTTTGAAGTTGTCTTTTAACTCAGTTGGTTGTTTTCTTTGCTACACAGAATCTTTTCTATGTGATATAACCCTACTTGTTGATGCTTGAGGTTCTGTTCTTGTCTACACTTATATATTCAAGAATTTCATCTTCTAGTGGACTGTTCCTGTTTTAAAATGTAGATATTTGATCTATTTTGTGTTTATTAGCACATGAGCCTTCTGCATGTGGCTAGCCAGTTCTTCCAGCACTCCTTGTTTAAAATGCTATCTTTGGGGCCTGGCAGGCTGGTTCAGTGGTCTAAAGCGCCTGCTTGGGAAAGCTTGGGGGCTTCAGGAACCGCGGTTCAATCCCTGGCACCACATGCTGTGCCAGCCCTGCCCTCAGGCCATAAAAATGAATGAATAAACAAAGGTTCTGAAACAAGAAAAAATAAATAAATAAAATAAAAAATTATTTTAAAAAAATAAAATAAAATGCTATCTTTCTGTTTTGGGTGCCTCCATCCAATGCACCAGATAGCTGAATGTGCCTGGGGCTGTTTCTGCATCCTCTACTCTGCTCCACTGCTCCACAGGTCTTTGTTTCAGTACCATGCTGTTTTATCACCTTGATTTTAAATCACTTTAAAATCCAGGATAGCGATGCCTCCTGCTTTGATCCTGTTGCCTGGGTTTGCTTTTGCTATTCTGGGTTTCTTCCGGTTCCATATAAGTTTTAGGGTTGATGTTTTAGTTCTGGGAGGAATGCTGTTGGCATTTTGGTTGGAATTGTATTAAATCTATGTCTTAGTTTGGGTAATGTGGTTATGTGAATAATATTGGTTCTGCCTATCCAGGAACAGGTGGTATGTTTCCATTTTCTTAAATCCTCTTCAGTTTCTCATATCTTTACAACTATATGAGCTTTGCTACTTGCAAATATTCCCATATACTACGTGCACCTTTCTGAGACAAGTTTGCATCTCAAAAATTCCAGTGTTCACTTGGGTTCCTTCCATTTCTGAGACACGCCCAGCTGGCCATGAGCAATAGAAGGGAGGAGCACAGAATTAAGCAGAATTAAGCTGGTCCAAGTCTGCAAGGAGTCCATTACTTTCAGTCCTTAGTTGTGAGTACTGAGTAAATGTTAAGGAAAGGTATTAACATCCAGGCAGTGCCCACCCTTAGGGCACAAGCACACGCTGTTCTTTTTATTCCCCTGGGATACAGGTTGGCCCTATGCTCTGTAGATGTCAGAAGCAGTATCTGTAAGGTCCTACATTTACTTAGATGAGTTCTGTGGACTGGTATCTTACACATGATTTTATTTCCTGAAAGTTCCTTTTTGTCTAAGACATTCTGATTCTGTGGGCCAGACTTGAAAGGGAATAAAATACAGTGGGCTCAAAACCATAACTTTGTTGTCAAATATGGAGAAATCAGAGCATCCGCACAACAGTGTACTGGCTGTAGGGCCCCCTCCCCGCTGCCACGCTGCTCAGTGGGCGCTGCAAGATGGGTGGAAGGAAGGCCCCTGCTGCAGCTGACTTAGGAGTGCTTGTTCTCAGACAGGCAGGGGGCAGCATCACCTGCAACAGGCTGGCTTTTAAGAGGCCTGAGTCACAGGCCCAGGCTGGGCTCCTTCTACTCACATTCTGCAGTCCCCGGCCCTGTGCCATGGGGCCCAGACTTCCTGCCATCCCTCTGAGGCCCAGGCTCAGCACACTCAGACATGTTGTTCCAGGCCTGTGGGGTGGCTTTGTCATCAGTGTAACTGAAATGGGCCAGCCCACCCCTTGTTTGGTGGACATGTTGTATCGGGGTGAAGATCAATTAACTTCTGTACGGCAAATGTCAGGAAATGGAAACAAGGCCCACAACCCACTCAGTTTTTTTCTTCTGAAGCAACTGTGGCTTTTGGTTTATAGAATGGCTCCTTTGTACCATGTCCCAGGTAAGGCCCTGGCAATGCCAGGATAAGTAAGATGCCATCCATAGCTGCCTGCAGGTGCTAATGGTCTACAGGGAGAAGTGTAAGTATGCAGAATCCCCATAAGAAGAGGGGACAGGAGACCCGAGGCTAGGAAGCCCAGGTATCTAGAAAGGCCTCTGATGGGGAGGGGACAGAAGACTTCAGAACCACCTTTAGGAAAGAAAGTGGAACAGTTTTGCCCCCACTTTCTTTAGTAGAAATGGAAACTTAAAAGAGGGAAAAATTCTTAATTGCAAAGTTGGAGAAGATAGGGAAGTACTTCAGCCTGAATAGCTGGAGCAGGCATGCTCCAAAGAAGAGGATCAGACTGGCCCCTAAACGAGGAAGGAGTTTTGAGGAGTACTGCCACAGGCTGGGGTCTGGCCAACGCTTGGTCTGGCCAGTCTCAGTCTGGCTTTCTAGCTCTTGTGGAATCCTCATAGCACGAGGGCCCACTCCGTTCTCATGAAATGAGTGTCTTCCTTTGTGGTGGTTACAGCCATGTGAGGTTGTGTTTTTCCTAAAGTCCCCAGCTTTAGCAAACAGCTGGTTTAGGACAATAGATAGAGAGTTTTAGGTATCATTAATCCCAGGAGGTAGGGGAAAGCCTCTGGAACTGTATATTATAAAGCTGGTAGTCAGGTGTCCCTATACATCTTAAAAATTACTTTAATTACTCTTGATGTTCTTTTTTTTTTTTTTTTTTTTTTTTTTTTTTTTTTTTTTTTTTTTTTTTTTTTTTTGAGACAGGGCCTCACTATGCAGTTCAGGCTGGCCTTGAGCTCACTTTTGTAGCCCAGACTGGTCTCAAGCTCACACCAATCCTCTGCAGGTGCTTTAATCTGCTGGGCTATTTGATCATACCCTTGATGTTCTCTGTCTTGAAGGGAGGATGAGACAGGTTAGGTTAATCAGGGGTTAACTGGCTTTTTTCTGTTGATGTTTCCTATATGAGTAAGGTACCTATATCCAAAGTTTCAAGCTGCCCATGGGGCATTTGTAGTCCCAAGTGAAGAGTTATGGGTCTTATCAAAAACTGGTTTTAAGTCCATGACCATTTCAGAAAAAAATACAAATCATGCTTCTAATGAGCAACAGTTTCAGGGCCCAGGAGTTTGTTTTCTATGCCAGTTGTGGTCCCTTGACTATGTCAATTTGATTAAAGAGCAGGCTCAACTGTTTTGACTTCCACCATCTAAGCAAAATACTGTCTGTAACCTGGGTTGACCAAAAGTGGGAGCGCAGGTCACCTTCCTAGCAGCAGCTGACCAGAGACTCTCCTGACTGGCAGACACCCCGCGCCTCCTTCACCTCATGCCATTCCCTTCCTTTCCTTCACCTCAGTGTCTCTGTCTTCCCGCCTACTTGCCGTGGGCTCCCTAATGCAATAACGTCTTGACCCCAAAGTCCCTCCCCAATGCAGTTCACCAACTCACTATCTCTACCTGTTCTCCAACTCATTTAATTCTAAGGTAACAGTTTCAGAAGAACAGAAAACATGAACTCAATAAACACTTGCATGGTTGGCAATGCATTGGGCTCCAGTAAAAAGGAAGAGACGGGGATGGGAAAATGGGAACAGTCCACAAGGTGGGCGTGAAGAGAAAGACGGCAGCAGACAAAGGCGAGGGAGCAGAGCAAGGACCTCATCCTGGACCAACAAATAAGTTATTACTCATTCACTGCCTGCCCAGGGCATCTAGAATGTTCCCCCACAGGGACATTGGAATTGGCTCCATTTTTTTCCTTGATCCCAGGGAGCTCCCAAGAGAGCTTACTGGCAGCTCAAAATTTCTGAGCTCTTTCTGTCTATGCCAAAGCCCAGGCTTGCTGAGAGGTGAGGTTCCAAGAAGAGTTTGGAAGCCAAGAGCCAACAGTCCTTTCTCCCTGCCACCGTGACTCTGTTTTCAGTAGTGCAAGATTGATGTCAAAGCCTTTGCACTGAACTACATCCCCAGCCCTTTTTATCTGGACACAGGCTTTGTCAAGTCACTAAATGGAATCACCTAGCCTGGACTTAAACATGTGATCCTCAGCCTCCCAAAGATCTAGGCTGACAAGCCTGTAACACCTTACCAGGCTCCACCCTCAAATATCAAATCAGGATACTGAGCAAATGCCTCCTAGCCCCTCCAGGCACCGAGTTGCTCAGCGGGGACAAAGCAGCCTGCCAAGCCCCCCCACCTCCCCCTCTGAACAGCACCTACAGTTTTCTTAGGAGCCTTCAGGGACACTTCTTATCTTCTCTCCCAAGTATCCCATGACAACTGTGTCCCTCCTCTTCCATAGGCCCAGTGGTCCAGCCCTTCACTAATAAAGTCATGAGAGAACGAACAACTGAAAAAAGTTAGACCCTGTACACCCTGTTTAGCCCTCACAGTACCCCATCTCCTCAGGTTAGTCCCCCACTGCAGGTAAAGGGAAACCCCTTCCCCCTGCCTGGAGTACTCTCTTCTCTGTCTGTCTGTCTCTGTCTCTGTCTCTGTCTCTGTCTCTGTCTCTCTCTCTCTCTCTCTCTCTCTCTCTCTCTCTCTCTCTCTCACACACACACACACACAGTAAGAGTCCTGCAACTTTTAAGAAACAGCCAGGATGCAACTCAAGATACCCTGAGCCACAGCCTGTGACCTCCCTGTTCAGTACCTTGCCTCCAAGGCAGCAGCATTCATGAAACAGCCGTGCATGCTAAAAGAAGCAAGAGCCCCAAATCCTCTCCTTGCAACTGCAGGGAGAGAACAACTCAGGGAGCTGGACTCTAGAGCAGGGGAGGAGTGCTGGACAGAAGAACGACAGCTGCAAGGGGAAGACAGTAAGCTCTCTTGGGAGATGCAAACAATGGTAATAACCCAACTCTAAGCAGAGGGACTGGTACATTCTAAAGCTGAGGGATAAAAAAGCATCTATAGAGAAGAGAGAAGCAGCCTGTAGTGGAAGCAGAGAAAGGGGGACTTCCTGGGGCTGCTGCTGCCTCTAGTAGGCTGAGGAGGGTGGGTGGGTAGGGGTCTGTGTGTGTGTGTGTGTATGTGTGTGTTTGTGTGTATGTGTGAGCACGTACACACACACACTAGTTTGCTGTATTATGCAAGCAGTTATCACAGGCAGGTTCTTTACGGGGAGAAAAATGCACTGCAAATGCAAATGGTATCAGAGGGAAGTTGTCTACTGGGCATCTGTTCCTAGCAGAGACTAGTTTCATAGTCCAGCCAAGGAGTAGGACAGATCTGAAATGAGTTGGTTTGGCAACATGAGAAAAAATATCTAACAATTTCTAGGACAAAATTGTTGCTGGTCTGGAAATTTTAAATGTTAAACTTAAATATATAGGGACACTGGATATTTATAAGGCAAAAAAAAAAAGTAGAATTAATCAAATTTTGTTTTCTTCTAGTCATCCCATTCTGGCATATGCAAGATAAAAGGGGCTGAAATGTGGGTTTTAGAAAAATGAGTCAGACAACCAGGGGAAGTTTAATTTCTGTGACCTAAGAAAGTGTCTTGTTTATCATGGTTCCCATTATGGTAATGGGGGCTTTCTCCCCACTCCTTTAAATTCACCTTGGGAGATGCAGAGGACTTTTAGGGGACCTTCCAACCGTTAGTATTGAACAAGTAGACAGCTGAAGAAACAGAGTCACTGACTGAAACAAGTTCCCGCAGCCTGAGCCCACTGCCTACCTGCACTTCGGGCACCGAGCCACAGAAGGGTCCCCCACAGCCAGAAGCTTCTCTCACAGAGGCTGAAGGGCATCGCTGAGCTGGCGTTCTCAGGGCAGTTATGCAGCAGACCTCTAAGGCCAGAGCGATCACACACTCCAGCCTGTCAACAAACTCCCCCTGGGAACTCATTAATCATTAACTGGCCTCATAACCTATAAAAGAATAATAAACTCTTTGCTTAGCCGCCACAGTTTTCAGTTTCTTCTTCTCAATGAAAACAAACACTTTCATTTTATTTTTTTCCCAGGAAGGAAACATTGAAACACAGTGTTCTTCCTCTTTTAGCCAAACATGATCAGGAAACTATTCCCTGCACCTCTCCCATTTCCCATTATGAAATGTCTGTAACAACCAAGGTGGAAGTCTTTCATCTCCAGGTGGTTACAGAACCCACATTGTACTGGGATTTTCTGTGGACATGTTTGTTTTCCTGAGAAGACTGAGCAATTTAAGGGCAGAGACCTTCTCTTCTGCTCTGGGGGACTTTTGATTCCCCATCCCGGCCCCCCTCGGCCCCCCTAAGAACAGTCCTAAGAGATGTGCCACTGCATAGAGTAGAAGAACAAGTTTGCTTCTAGAGAAAAGCTTTGCTTCACCTTTCATGAAATTTTGAGGCTAAAATTAAACTTGCCTCCAAGGAGAGATGTTTAACTTAC
>PVJA010035565.1:7866-21838 GCA_004027025.1 Myocastor coypus | reverse complement strand
TGCACCAATCTGCATTCCCACCAGCAGTGGAGAAGGGTTCCTTTTTCCCCACAGCCTCTCCAGCATTTGTTGCTGGTTGATTTCTTTATGATAGCCATCCTTACTGGGGTGAGGTGGTATCTAAGTGTTGTTTTGATTTGCATTTCACGAATAGCTAGCGATGGGGAGCATTTCTTCATGTATTTGTAGGCTTGCTGTAGCTTTCCTATTTTACTCAGAACAGTATTTTTTTGTTTGTTTGTTTGTTTTTTGTAAGAAAATATGGGGGTGGTGGCAGTGCCCACAATGACACAACTTCCTAACTTCTTAAAATTTTCCTTTACTTTCAGAGTTTTCTGTGTGCACACTTACATTCTAGATCTTTCAAGAAGCATACCTATATGTGTCTCTTCTCATATTTCACATAATTTTATCCTCAACTCCAGACATGAAATACTGTCACTCAGCATGTTTTATATATTATCTCTGGCAGATTAGCTCGTTCCATGCTGATGAAACACAGTTTAAAAGTTCATTTGAGGAAAGAGCCAACCCACTTTTCACTCCGACTTTCACAACATTCCTAGACTGTACTACAGAAATTAGTTGTCCCTCTAATAAAAGATGGTGTAAACTAGCAAGCAAAAATGGTCTTCTCCCAATTCTGTAATGGATCTTCAATGACACATCTTTCATCCAGAGACCAGTAACACCTTATTTATATACAAATGGCAGAAGTGCTGACTTATCTGAAAATGACCGTTCAGGTCTCCCCGTGGACACTGGGTTTCACTAAGGAGAGAGTTAGATGCAGTTCGTCTCATCTCAGAACTGCATTCTACATTCTGCATCTTCCAGGCACCTGTCGAAAATTTCTCCTCATCCTGAATACTGTGTTCTCTGAGCTTCTACAGTGTTTACAATCTATAGCTGAATATTAGATCACCCCCTAATCCTGGTATTCATTTGATTCCCTTTCATTTTTCCAGCAACACTCTTACTCGCATCTCCCTAACTAGAATATGAATACCTAGTTAGGGAAAGTGAGACATTATCTTTATTCTTTTTGGCACATGATGCCTGATATAAGAGTGACCACATGAATTCAGTATATCTCTTTTTTCATGCTCTTAAGCAACTAGAAACATTGGAGGTCAAGAAGATTAAGTGATTCCCAATATAAATTCAACTGAGGGTTTTGAGTAGACACACAAACTGTTAAAAAAAAAAAATACTGTTATGTAAGTAAGGTCTTTTTTATCCACCACACATTATGCCAATTTCTGAAACAACAAGTTTTGCAAGCAAAGTTTTTGTTCAGGTAATAGCATCTGTAGTTAACTAAAATCAAGTAACCAGGAACAGGCAAATTTTAGGGAGTTCAATCAGGAAATCAGGCCAGATGATTTAGTCAGGCTTTCCTTCATTTTCAACATATTCACATATAAATATTTAATTCATAGTCTACATAATATCAAGTATAAGTCAAATTTTACGACTATATGTGCGTAGAAAAAACTAAATATTGAATTAAAAATATAAGATTGTGATATTTGTTGCTAGCAAATGTTCAACTTCCAATTCACATGGTTAAATCTAGTATTAATGTGTATAAGCTGATTAAAATATTCTTCACATTTTAGACAATTTTCATTTTTCTCTGGTGGATATTTTTAAATTAAAATTTTAAGCTTTTCAGATTTGTTGAATATGCTACTAAGGAATTATTTCTTAAAATCTATGAAAATATGGTCCAGCCATGGGATATCTAGCATCCAGCCTCCCAAAGCCTGAGGTGATTTTTAGATTCAGTGTAGTTGTCCTTGAAAAGGCAGCTTTTTAGTATCTATCACCCCCTAGTGAGCAGATTGCAAACACTCAGCTCATTCCTCTTCTAGAAAAGAGGATCCTCACAAATGATGCCGGCATTGTTTCTAACAATTTTTACTTGCAGAAAATTATATGTATAACTTTGTAAATAAGCTCAACTTTTGCTTATCCTAGTCCAAACAAGTTCAGCATTTATTATAGGGCTACCATCTTTCTAACCTCTATGTAGCCAGTGTTTTATCTACTGAACATGCAGTAGGAATCATGTCCACATGACTAACTAGAAGATCCAATTACAGACTAAGGCAGAAGTGCTGGGAGTGATTGTTCAGTGCTACACGTGGAGCTGGCAACCTTTCAAAATGCTTTTAAATGCTGCTATTTACTCAGAAAATCATGGATAACGGTCACTGGCAGAATTTGAATACAGTCAGTTGATTCTTGACATTTTAATTGAATGTTAGTTTTCTGTTGGACTTATGCTATGGTTTAGATTTATTGTGCAAGTTTCAATTTTATGAATCAACAAAACTTAAGAATGATATTTATCCATTTACAATTCATACTTCATAAATTTATTATCCATTACTTTCTGAGTTTTGATTACATCTGATAGAGACTTTATTAACATATTTATACCACAATTCCCCCTTTCCCAGGTGGGCTCTGAGCAGCAAGTCCATATAGCCCTTGTTTTCTTTTTTTTTTTTTTTTTTTTTTTTTGGGACCAGGGTTCGAACTCACGACCTTGCACTTGCCCAGCAGGCACTTGTGCCTCAGAGCTATCTCCCCAGCCCCTAGCCCTTGTTTTCTTTAACACTGGAGGATTCTTTGGGAAACACTAACTCAGGCTGAAAACTTTAGAGCCTCTTCTACTTTTGTTGAGTGAAAAAGTATTTACAATGATGTAGTTAAAAGTAAATTGTTGTGCTTTGCATATGAATAGAAACTTAGAAATTTTTAATTGGAAATTGCCTTCAGGATAGCTGATAACCTAAAAGAATACTCCATGTTTGTGTATGGACAACTCTACACTAAGTCTGATTGTACCCAGTGCTCCCTCCTGAGGTGTACGTGGGAGCTACAGACCCCTCAGGAGGAGGTTGTTTGGTCATTCAGAGATGACTTTAGGAAGGAGCTAACAGTGGACCTAGGTCTTAAACAGTGGCCCAACACAAGAATCATTTTTCTGCCCATTTTCAATCCCACTCTCCTTTGCACGAAGCTTTGTCTCCCTTTCCATGTGCTTCTTTTTGTTCTCATCAGTGACCAAAGCAAGGTCCTCGATAGGGATCGGTCAAATCCCAAGGGTAAGGTACACTTGAGAAAACACACACACACACACACACACACGCATACATGCATGCACGCACATGCACACTCACACACACACGCATACATGCATGCACGCACATGCACACACACACACACGGAACAAGAGTTAGGAGAGTGGAAGACAAATTGTGTTCCACAGAGAGAAGACTCATGTAAATCCAAAAGAAAAGCCTGTATATTGTCCCTTATTTAATGTGTAGTTTGGTGCAAACCCTAGAGCAATGTAACTGGGTATATAAAACATACCTATGTAGAGACATTATGAGGTTAGGGCTGAAATTAAACATAGACCTTATTTCCACCAACCCATGGGGCAACAAATGAGATTCTGCCACCTATACAGTGTCCTAGGTTCTTCTTACCCAAGAAAGGCCAACACTCCTAAGCTTTCTCAGCAGATTCAAAGCAGTGAGCTCAGTGCATCATACTATTTGACATACTGGGAAAGCAAGAAAAGACCTGCCCTTCTAAAATCTGGAATTTTACTTTTATTTCAATAGCCCTCATAATTTCCTGTTTTACTAAAAAAAAGATAGGTCAGATCTGAGCAAATAGTCCTTTAAGGACACCGCCTCACTTTCCATCCTAACAAAAACTCAAAAGGATTGAAAACATGCAGTTACTAAGCCAGTGCCATCTGTTCCCTTTGCAACACCCCGTCTTCCTCTTAGGCCCTGTTATCCCTCACCTACCAAGCTCTCAAACTCTGACTTCTGGAAAGGTTTGGGTTTCATCATTCTGATTGTTATACAGATGTCATCTCATCTTGGATGCTTCTCTCAGTAATAAGAATATGTTCTGAGCAATAACTTCCTTAGGCAGTTGTGTCACTGTGTACACATCATAGACCACATTTACCCCATCTTTGATGGGTTAGAGCCATCATTGCATGTATCTCTTAATGCAATCAACAGAGGCGATTAAACACAAGCTGAAGCTTCCCTTGCATAATAAAGATTATTTACAGTAGATTTTTGTAGGTAGGAGAATGGTCTAAGCTAATGCAGTAAGTAATACAGTATGGTACAGTACAGTGTAGTGTGGTAAATACCAAAAGCAGCGATCTGTGATCATCAATTAAAATTATTAAATTCCTATGAGTAATTTGTTTTATTTTGATGAAAATGCGTCTGATCATTTAGGAGAATGGAATATCTATTTCAAAATAAATACAACAAAGCAGTGTTAATTATTATCATCAGATCTCTTTTTTACATGTGAATCCCTGAGAAATCTGCCCTGGGAATATGCTATGTGCATATGTATTCCAGAATAACTGACTTCAGCCCCCGCATTTTCTCACCAACTCCTGTAGCCATTTCTATAAGTACTATTAACTGGACAACTGTGGCACATTCCTGACTGTGACAACTTATTTTTGTTCTGTTTGATTCAGTATAAAGTGCTTTCTGGTAGAATCTGCTCAGGTTGGACAGAATGGGCCATTGAGACCAGAAAAGATATTCATTCCCACTGATCTAAAGTATCATCCTGAGCCTGGGTGTGGTAGGATGCACCCATAATTCCAGCACTTGAGAAGCTGAAAACAGGAGGATCGTTATGAGTCTTATCTATATAGTGAGACCTTGTAGACACTGTACTAAACACATTAAAAAAAAAAAAAAAGTTTTTAAAGTATCCTCCTGATATTCCTTCTGGGGGAAGAAGAAATGGAGCAAAGGCTGGAATCAACTGGGCTGTTGACTCCAAGTGAGTATTTAGCTGACTTGTTCATTTACAGATGAGATTCCCATACTTCGCAGTTCTATAGTCACTCAGCCCCACCCCTTAAAGGTTGCAACACTTAATAAAACTAAACTTAGAACTTTTGTGAGACATTTCAGGTCCAAACTATAGCGTTCATGAAGTCAAGCGCTTGATATAGTAAGGTTCTGGAGGAAACATTTTTTCACAGTTAGAAATATCGTTCTAGCCTATCTATATGCTAGGTGACACAAAAAGCTATTGAACACCAATGTAATCCAAGGAAGAAAAGCAAACCATGAACAGGTCCAGGCTGTGGCAACAAAGCAATCTTCCCACTGGGGCCTTACTAGCCGGAGGCTCCATATTATTATAGATATTGGTAGGGGTTGCATGGTATGGTAAGCTCAGAGGTGACACAACCTCTAAAGTCCTGGAATAGATTCTGCACTGTCATGTTCAATGAACAATCTGATTCCTTCTGTAAAACAACTCCTGCTTTACTCTTGGGGCCTGGGAGAGAAAGAAGCTTAACCACAGGCTGTGAAAAAACCACACTAGCCGGGCGTGGTGGCTCACGCCTGTAATCCCAGCACTTGGGAGGCTGAGGCAGGAGGATTGGTGCGAGTTCGAGACCACCCTGGGCTACAAAAGTGAGCACAGGACCAGACTCAACAGCATAGCGAGACCCTGTCTCAAAAAGATAAACAAAAACCCACACTGAAAATAATTCAGCATGAGCTCGGTCCTATCAACCTTACCAAATCATAACATACAGTTGGAAATAAACCTAAAATAGAAATAATATGATGGGATTTTAAAAACAAAAAGATGGGGAGGCACAAGCAAAGTAAATGAACAGGTATCTCATACCTCTTCTCTCATTAATGCCAATCCCTCAGCTCAATATGCAGCTCTACTGTGGAATCTTTTGGGTGCTGGTGACAACACACAGTTGTGTATGGATGGGCTGATAATCCAGGCTATAGAAGCCAAAAAATGGCCTGGCAGGAAAAGTTTCAGTCCTGTGGAGAATATGGGACAAGAAAATAATCTTTCCGGGGCCTGGCAGGATGGCTCAGTGGTCTAAAGCGCTTGCTTGGGAAAGCTTAGGCAGCTGCAGGGACCACGGTTTGATCCCCGGCACCACATGGTGTGCCAGCCCCACTCCCAGGACAGGCTGAGCCGGCCATTAAATAAATAAATAAAGTTTTAAAAAATTGAAATGATTTAAAAAAAAAGAAAATAATCTTTCCATGGATGATAAAAACTGGCAACATCTGGCCCATGTTGAAATGATTTGTATTTAGTTGGGCAGTACCCAGGACAGTATCACTTTAACAGGTGCTCATTATACAGCTGATGCTCTCTTTTCCATATTGACTGGCAAGCTGAAAGCAAAGCAGCTGAGCTACTATCAAGCTAATTACAAATGACATTTTCAAAGTCCCAGACCTCCTTAGTTCCTAAAACTGTCACCCTTACCTACTGAAGCACCTCATAGCACAACAAAACAGGTTTGGCTGGAAGGCCTGAGCTGAACAGCATACCACACGCTTCACAACAAGTCACAGGAACAAATACAAAGCTTCTTGTTGGGGGCTGGGGAGATAGCTCTGAGGCACAAGTGCCTGCTGGGCAAGTGCAAGGTCATGAGTTCAAACCCTGGTCCCACCACAAAAAAAAAAGTGCTTCTTGTCATGAAAAACAACACTCTACTTGACGGGAACCCAGAAAAAAAGAAAAGGTAGCTATTCTGGTAGCTGACATTATCAACTTCAAACCAAGAATGATTAAAAGAGATAAAGAAGATCACAACATACCTGTTAGGAAACACTGGAAGATGAAGGGATAGCAATTATGTATCTCCAACAAAGAAGCAAATATATAAGACATTTTAACAGACACGAAAAATCAAATGAGCAATTATAATAGGAGACTTTAAAACACCACTGTCCCAAAGAGATAGATAAAATAAGTGAAAAAGCAGTGAAGAAATAACAGAAATAAAGCAAACTTGTGAAGAAATTGACCTAGTAGACCTTTACAGAATGTTCCACTCAACAATGTCAGAACACAATTTCTTCTCAGCTGCACATGGGACTTTCTCAAAAATAGACTATTCTCTACCACATAGATCATGCTTAAGTAGATGCAAAGAAATTAAAACTATCGCATGTGTCCTATATGACCATAGTTCAATGAAACTGAAAATGATTGACAAAAAGAAATGACAGAAACACCATAAGTATGTGGAAATTGAATAACAACCATCTGAACAACCTGTGGATCACAGATGAAATTAGTAATATTTAAAATTTTACATAAATGCAGGTACTACTTACCAGAACCTCTGGGGTGCAATGAAATCTCTCATGAGAGGGAAACGAACAAGCCCAAAGAAAAAATTTGTACTGCACCTCAAACTTCTAGGAAAAGAGGAGCAAAGCCCACCTAAAGCCTTAAGAAGGCAGAAAATTATAAAGTTCAGAAACAAAAATTAATGCAATGAAGATGAGAAAAACAATACAAAGAATAATGAATCAAAGAGTTGGTTCATTGAAAAAACCAATAAAATTGATAAAACCCTAGCCAACCTTATCAAATAAAGGAAAGATAAAAAAAAAAAATTTGATGCAGTAACGAATGAAAAGGGTGAAGTCATCATGAACCCTAGAGAAACTGGAAGCTCATCAATACCTACTTCCAAAATCTTTGCTTTCACAGATTGTAAAACAAATAAGAAATGGATAATTTCCTAGAGACATGTGAATTGCCAAAGCTGAGTCAAGTGGGTAGAAAAATTCTGAATAACCCAATAAGAGGAAATGAAATTGAAAATATAATAAAAAACATACCAAAGAAAAAAAGGGCAGGTCTTGATCAATACACAGCTGAATTCTACAAGAAACTTGGAGAACATTTAGTGACAATTTTTCTCAAACTCTTCAATGAAATTGAAAGGAAAGCCATTCTTCCAAATTCATTTCTGAACACACACATGATTGTCATACAAAATCAAGGAAAAATCCAGCCAAGAAAGAGAACTCCAGGCCCCTCTCCTTAGTGAACATAGATGCAAAAATCTTCAGTAAAATATTAGTAAACAGAATGCAGCAAATCATCAGGATTATACATTACAACCAAGTGAGATTCAGAAATGCTATAATATATGCAAATCCATATACATAATACACTATGTCAACAGAACCAAAGGCAAATACCACATGATCATCTCAATATATTCAAGAAAAGCTTTTGACAAAGTCCAACATTCATTTATAATTTTAAAGAAAACTCTACAGAAAAACAGAATAGATGGTCAATATCTCAACCTCACAAAAGCCATCTATGAGAAGCCAACAGCCAACATCATATTAAATGGGAAAATGCTAAACGCCTTCACTTTAAAATCAGAAATAGGACAAGGATGTCCACTGTCACCAAGCCTGTTCAATATATTTCTGGAAACACTTTCCAGAGTAATTAAACAAGAAAGAGAAACAAATGGAATAATGATTGGCAAGGAAGAAGTGAAATCATTATTTGAAGATGACATGACATGCTACATAGAAGACCTCAAAAGCTCGACCAAGAGACATGTAGATTTAATAATCAAATTCAGTACAACAGCAGAATACAAAGTCAACACTCAAAAATCAAATTTACAGAGCGTTCCACCCATAAATGTCAAAACACACTTTCTTCTCAGCAGTAGATGGAACTTCTCCAAAATAGACTATGCACTACCACGTAGGACATGCTTAAGTAAATGCAAAAGAATTGAAATTATTGCATATATGCTATGTGGCCATAGTGCAATAATACTGTTTTCTTAATAAAAAAGTAAATTTATAAATAAGTTTATAATAAATTGGAAGTTATTGACAAAAAGGAGTAACAAAACACCATAAGCATTTCTATACACCAGCAGTGGATATACTAAGAAAGACATTAGGGAAACCATGCCTTTCACAAAAATTCATCCAGAAAAATGAAATACTTAGAAAGCAACCTCACAAAGGAAGCAAATGATTTATACTGTGAAAATAATAGTACTCTGAAAAAATAGATCAAAAAAGATTTCAGAAAATGGAAAGATATTCCTTAATTCTGGACAGGAAAAACCAACATCATGAAAATGGCCATACTACAAACTTGTTATACAGATTGAATGCAATCCCAATTAAAGTATCACTAGTATACCTTACAGATCTAAACAAAATATTCCTAAAATTCACCTGAAACAAGATGAGACTCCGAAGAGCAAAAGTAATGCTGGGCAACAAAGAACACGCAAGAGGCATCACAATTCCTGGCTTGAATTTATACTACAAAGCTATTATGTTAAAATCAGCGTGCTACTGGCATAAAAATAGACCCGAGGATCAATGGAACAGATTAGAAGATCGATGCAGACATAACAAACACCCCCAGGCACCTTATCTTTGACAAAGATGCCAAATCCATTCACACGATGAAACAAAGACTCTTTAATACACGGTGCTGGAAAAATTGGCTTTCTACATGCTGAAGGCTAAAATTAGACCCATGTCTATTACCATGTGTGGCAGAATAATCAGAGTTGTGAGAAGCATGACAGCAAGGATGGCTGAAATCAACCACAGGGGTCTCACATGTCTTGTATGTCTTAACCCCAAACTGAGCGTGCACAGCATATTTATGGAGAAGCTTAGGAAGTATCAATCATTGACAAAGTGCAATATGCAAGCAACCCTCTAAGTCACTAGGTCCTGATCAGTCACATACTGCAGTTATCCTAAGACTTTAAAGCAATTAGGATTGTTCTGTCCTGACAGTTTGCTGCCAGGTGAACACCCTCTTCTTTGTTTGCGCTGAATTTCATCCCCAGATCTCTTAACGTAAATCGTATAGCATCCCCTTGTTTTCTTTTTGCTGTATTTTGTATAGCATCAGAGAAAATACAGCATATTGTTGATCTACCAATCTTGTCCTCTCCACTAGGCTGCAGAAAAACAAATTCAGCAAACACAAACACAGCATATAAGTACAATTCTAGCAGCTGCTCCAAACCATGCTACAGCCGATGAAGGATTAAGTTGTTCAGTTCCATCAGATATGCTTTATAATGATGATTCCCCAGATATTTCTTTCAATTGTTGTGAAAATGCACAGTCTATATGCTGTTGTAATTGTAATACCTCAGCAGTTATAGTGCCATGATTTAATTAATGTCATTTGATATTCTCCCAAGAGAAATGAGTTTGATTCCAATGAGTCAGAGTTACACCAAATGAGGAAGTATTCCAATCTTATTTTATATGTATCTGATGTTGTAAGCTAAGAATTTGATCTCCTAACATTTCCACCGCCTGCCCTAAATCGTTTAACTTGGCCTCAATTTTTTTTGCCAATTTCTTTCTGAGATGTCCACAACTGATCAGAATGTTTATGCTATTCTTGTACAAAATGCACAATCTGGACACTCTGGCTTAAGGCTACCCCAGATGTTGCAGCACTGCGAGTGACAGCATCTATTCCTGAAATTATAGCTATTACACCTACAATCATAATTTTGGTTCTTTTTTTTTTGCGGGACCAGGGTTCGAAATCACGAACTTACACTTCCACACAGGCACTTGTGCCACGGAGCTATCTTGTGCCACATGAGTTCTTTTTTTCAACGCTTTGATCAAATGTTGAACCAGCATCGTAAGTAGAAAGTGTTCCCAAAGTTGTGAAGTCTGCAGAGGTAGTCACTGTCCAATTCTTGCTCTAAGAATATATATACTATATCTGGAGTAATTAGGACTAATAGAAGAATTAAGACAAGTACATAGAGAATAGGTAATACAAGTAATTGTATAATTAGAGGGATTCCATTGGGATGGTCTCGCCAGCATAAGATATGGGCGGCAAACACAACCTGCACATGAGTTGTATGTCTCTTAAGTGAGAGCTGTGTTGCATTAGTTGTTCTATTTTTTTCAAATATAAAACTTCCAACAGACATTGGTCATAAAGAACTTACCAATTTCCATAAATGATTTTGTATAGGTCCTTCAGGTAAATTAGGAGCACGATGAGACATTCCCCCTCCATGCCACACTGTACACTGGTTACTACCTTGATTATTTGTACATACTTCATCAGTCCCATTATGCTACCATCTTAAATCCTTCCCTTGCCCCTCCAACCAAGTGGAGCCATGAGGGCCCCAAACTATGACACTTCATTTGGAGGTATTAATGAAAACTAGTGTGACCTCCCCTCTTCAGATTTTCCAGTGTAGCCAATCACTTATAAAGGCAGCATTGGTAGTCTGACAAGAGGTTATGTCAAGTGGTACAAACTTTCCATTATCAATCTGTCCCTTAAAGCTTTGTCCTAATAATATGAGCATTCCTTTTCTGTGAGTTTCTTCCCCAGTTATATTTTTCACCACTGATAACCAAGCCTGCAGGATGGGGTTGTAAACAGTGAGGTTCCTGACCAATGCAAACAGGTCATTCTACCACTCCTTCCTCATGAAAATGTAGAAGCATGCCTTCCTCAGATGGGACCAGGAGTCCTCTCACATCATGTAGTCCAGGTAACCATGAGCTCTCTTTCATATATATATATAGGCAATGTAGAATCCCAGCAATGGAGCCTCCAATTCAATGGAGGACTGGGCAGATAAGCTCAATAACTATAATTAATGTGACTACTTATGGAAATGTATTTCTTTTTTTAATTTAATATTTTTATTGTTTAAATTTAACAATGGTTATATTACATATTTTCATCATCAGATCAGTTTAGATTAATACATATAGGTATATAAGATTTATCAAACAATTAAACATTAACACTTTTAAATCAACATTACTTTTTTTTCCTTTTCCCCTTTCTTTTTTTTTGAAAGTTGACATATTGCATATTGTCCTCACAATCGTTCTACAGAGTACAGTGTGTGGGCATGACCTACCTCCCTATTGATGTTGCTTAGAAAAAAAAGAAAAAAAAAAGGAAAAGAATATACTTCTCTTTGGACTAAGAGGAAGCAGATACATGTGCAGTCAAATGTTCTGCAATTGCAGTGGGCCACCAGTGAAGCTTGTAATGTTGGAGGCTATTGAATCTAAGCCTCCTAAAGCTCATCTCACCAATCTAGTTCTGCGTTTCGTGCATTATGATTAAGCTTTTTTTTTCTTGCTGGGTGGTAAAGGGCAAGTCGAAGCAAGACCTGTACAACAAAACAATTTTTTTTTGTATCTTCCAGGGTCAAATCCCCTCAGGATTAAGTTTGGGACCATAGACAGTACTTTGTAGAACTGTTGTTAGTGTCAGCCTTCAGAAAGCCAGTGATGATAAGCTCAAGTACCTATGTTATAGAGTAATAGTATCACAAAGCTTTTCTGCTGGAGGGTTAAGAACGTAAGTTAGCAGACCAAAAATTGGAGAAAAAGAAGGGCTATAAGGAAAGCCAATATTTTGGCCCTAGCCCTTCAAGGTCAATAAGGACCCAGGATATAAGAGAACCTGTGCTGTAATATCCTGTAACTGAGAGGTGTCCCAAATTTTCTGGTCAAGGAGATTATGGGACCTCAGAGGAAAGGGATGAATGAACTATAGTGCGTCTAAGGAGAGTCACCCAGAGAAAGACTACTTATGGAAATGAAAGCAGAGCAACCTCTGCAAGAAACAAGTTAGTCCAGGGCCCGGCGGGATGGCTCAGTGGTCTAAAGCGCCTGCTTGGGAAAGCTTGGGCGGCTTCAGGGACCGCGGTTCGATCCCTGGCACCATATGCTGCGCCAGCCCTGCCCTCTGGGCGGGCTGAGACGACCATAAAAATGAGTGAATAAACAAACAAAGGTTCTGAAACAAGAAAAAATAAATAAATAAAATAAAGAAACAAGTTAGTCCTTTTTTTTTTTTTTTTTTTTTTTTTATCAAACTATTTACCTAGGCTCATTTTCTTATTCACTGAACCAGTATGCAGATCACTTCTCCACTATTTCTTTTGCCCAGTGATGGTCTGTAGCAGAAGACCCATCTGGCAATTGAGTTTAAAAATTTAATACAAATAGAGCTTTTTGTACAATCGATCTAGGTGTTTTCATGTGCATTTCCATACCAATTCTCCTATTTTGTTTATGAACCTTTCTTTTAAGCTTCCATTAGCTCCTTCTATAATTACCCATGAATATTATAGTATTTAAATCCCTATAGTGTTAAGTTACATATTTTTACACAGAAATTTAGAAAGAAAAATCATATAAAAGATAATCCTGATATTTTGTGATGTGCTTAAATTTTTATTTTGAAATAACAAAACAATTTTAGTCAGTCATCTCTAATACATAAGAAATCTTTCACCTAATTAGTCATCCTTAAGTGGGATATACATCACAAGACTTTTTGTTGTTATAGGCAGAGGTTTGAATCTGAGGGAAAGTCTTATCAAAATAAGCAATCTTCTTTTTACATTTTGGAAGACTGGTACTCCTGGGATCAAAAATATACTTAAGTGCCAGCCAAATAGCTCAGTGGATGAAACCACCTGTTCAGGCAGAGCTCAGAGTCTGTAGTTTTGATCTGCAGCATGCCACGCCAGTGCTGAGAATGAGAATGACTGGGCATGGCGGTGCGCGCCTGTAATCCCAGCTCTTGCGAAACTGATAACAGGAGAATGACTACAAGTCAAACCTACGTAGTGCAACCCTGTATAGACATACTAAACACATTTAAAAAAAAGAATGCACTTAATATACCATGAGATTAACAATAGTAAATTGCCATATGAAAATCTTTATGTCTTAATTTACTTTTGCACCAAAACTATCACTAAAAAGAAACCCTTATTGTAATTTTCTTAGCAAAAACCATTTTAACCAATGACTAATCTATTGAGGGTGTCTAACAGACTACTGAGGTTATTGGGAGCTCCTCATTAATAAGTAAAAGGGTTTCCCATGCATTTTATTCATCATTTGGACTCCTCTCTAAAAATTGTTCACATCTTGGGAATTTTTGTTTAATTGCCTTAAATCTTATGATGAAATGTATAAAACAATTTTCATATTACTTTGACTATCTGGTAATTTAGGAAAAACATGCTGTTAAGTTTATACTTCAAATTATATTTACAACAAGGGCC
>PVJA010035564.1:0-21703 GCA_004027025.1 Myocastor coypus | reverse complement strand
GGGGGGGGGGGGCGGGGGAAAGGGAAGGCAGGCCAAGGATCCTGACCCAGCCGGCGCGCGGGCTCAGCTCCCAGCGGTGGGGTTTGGGCTGGGCTGGGACAGGAAGTTAGTCTCGGGAACGCAGAGGCGGGGCAGAGGGGCGCAGGGGCTTACCCGCAGCGGGTGCGCAGGCTCAGCTCCCAGCGGTGGGGTTTGGGCTGGGCTGGGCTGGAGGTTTCATAGTTTAAATCAACCTGAATTACATAAGACCCCGAGGCACTGTGTCACCATGTCCAGGATAATCTGTTCCATCCCTCCAAGAGAGACCACCAGGCCCGGGGGTTAACACTTCTGCACCTCTCTGGCCCTGCCCCTCGAGCAGCATGATTGACTGCCCTATGATTTATGTGAGGTGGGGACAACTAGATATAAAATGGCCATACTTCAAAAATTGTTGTAGAGATGTAATGTAATCCCAATCAAAAAGAGACCTAGAATAGCAAAAGCAATTCTGGGCAACAGAGGCAAGGCAGAAAACATCACAATCCCTTACTTGAGATTATACTACAAAGCTACTATGATTAGAAATTGTAAATTAGTTATTTGAAAATCAGTACTGGAAAAAAGAAAAAGAAAACAGACCCAGGATCAATGGAACAGATGGCACCTTATCTTTGACAAATCAGTTAAATGCCTTCATTGGAAGAAGGCATTTGATAAATGTTACTAGAAAAAATAGGCTTTCTGCATGCTGAAGATTAAAACTAGAGCCCTATTTTTCATCACACCCTAAACTGAAAATGAATCAATGATCTAAATATTAAACATTTAATCTACTATAAGAATAGAGAAGACTCAATACTGGTTTAGGCAAAGACTGAAAATAAAACCTTGATCACACAGGAAAATCAAAAAATCAACAAGTGTCTTACTCTTGTCTTACTAAAAAGCTTTTGCACAAAAAGAAACCAACAGAATGAAGAAACAGCTCACAGTGAAAAAAAAAAAAAAAATGTTTGCCAGCTGTTCCTCAAAGGACTGATCTCTAGAATACATAAAGAAATCAAATTATTAGATACCCTCCCAGTTTGAAGACACAATCCAAAAATAGGCATCTAAAATGAATAGATACTTCTCAGATGAAGTAGAAATGCCTAATACTAGGTATGGAGAAATGTTCAACACCAGTGGTACTTAAGAGAAGCAAATTAAAACAATACTGAGATTCCACGTTACCCCAACAAAAATGGCTACTATCAACAATTAAAACAATAAATACTGGTGAGTGTCAAGGAATCCTCCAGTGTTAGTGGGAATGCACGCTGGTGCAACCATGTGGAAATCAGTGTGGAGATCACTCAAAAAACTAAATTAGAGATTCTACTCAATGTAGCCATTTCCTTTCCTGGTATTTTTCCAAGAGAATTTATAGCATCATACCAAAATGATATATGCATGCCCGTGTTCATAGTGGTACAGTTTGTAATAAGTAAATCTTGGAAAAAGCCCAATGCCCATCAACCAATGAATTGATTAAAAAAATTTATATACAATGGAGTACTACTCTGCCATAAAGATGTTGGAGATATTTTTAGCTAAATGGTTGCACCTTAATACCATACTCTCAGAGAGAGCCAGGCGTGGTAATGCAGGCCTGTAATCCCAGCACTTGGGAGGCTGAGGAGGAAAGATCGGTGTGAGTTCGAGACCAGCCTGGGCTACAAAAATGAGCTCAAGGCCAGCCTGAACTACAGAGCAAGACCATGTCTCAAACAAACAAAAAAGACAATACTCTTAAATAAATTGGAAATACATGTTTAGATACTGTATTGTCTCTCTGGTGTGAGAAACTGAAAGAGTAACCAAGAGCCCAAATGTATCATGGATATTGAGAAATGGGAAGAAAATGTCCAAATTTATTAATTGGGCTCCTTTAACTTTCAGTTTTCAGGCATTTTGTTCTAGTAACAAGAATGTAACTAAAGCAAAGCATAAAAGTATTCATCCCAAAGAAGTGAAAATTATAGAAATTTGGAGAAAAAAGAACCTTAAAGTACCCTATGTATTATCCCTGCCTGGCTGGGCTTGGTGGTCCTGGTCCATGGGAGGCTAGCTTGGGGGAGAGAACTCTAGAGTCCTGGAGTTGAAGACCAGGTTTTGTCTGGAGAGCAGGATATATATATATATATATATATATATCTCCATCTATCCATTAGCCAGCACAGTCAGGCTGTGTGTACTTTCCTGTATGTAAGTCACACCTCAATTTAAAAATAAAACATGTCCCTCAATGGAATTACTGGTTGGTGAAGCCCCAACACACACTCTTTATAAAGTACTTATATTAAAATGGTAAGGATGTTGGTTAGCTTAGACTGTTACATCAGTACATAAACTGCTCATAAACATGTACAGTGCCGAAGATGAGCAAGTGTCATAGTTGAGCACAGTGTTATTTTAGAAGCTGATAAAAGACTGGAGCCCATAGATGAGGAGGCAAATTATTTTCTGTGATGCAAAGAAATAAAATCCATATCAGCTCTAATAAGATTCCATTGTAATAGCAAAAACAATTGGAAACAACTTAAATATCCATCAATAGGGCCTGGCAGGATGGCTCAGTGGTCTAAAGTGCCTGCTTAGGAAGGCTTAGGCGGCTTCAGGGACCGCGGTTCAATCCCCAGCACCACATGTTGCACCAGCCCTGCCCTCAGGGCAGGCTGAGCCGGCCATAAAAATAAATAAATAAACAAACAAAAGTTCTGAAACAAGAAAGAAAAAAATAAAATTAAAAAATTAAAAAAACATATCCATCAATATAAGAAAATGGTGAAGTGAATTATAATATATCCATATAAAAAACCACCATCTATCATTAAAAAGAATTAAGTGTATCTCAATGAGCTGGTGTACAGAGGTTTCCCATTTATATTGCTTTGTGAAAAGTTGCAGAAACATATATATATATATATATATATATATATATATATATATATATTAATGTATTTGATATGGATCTACAGGGTCCCACTACACAGATAGGACTCACAGTGCTCTTTCCTGTTTTTCAGCCTCCCAAGCACTGGGATTACAGGCGTGCGCCATCATATCCAGTCTTAGTCACTGTCTCAGTGCACCCCAGGGGTGGGGCCTGCAAAGTAGACCAGGGATCGAACCCCTGGCCACTGCATCTGCCCAAACAGGTGCTTTAATCCACTGAGTTATGTGGCAGGCACTGCAGAACAACATTGCAGAGATAACCTTGTTTAAGTGGTATGAAGTCTCCTGAATATTTTAATGATGTATTTACATATCTGTACATATTTCTATATATATATTTGCATAATGAGATATATATATTAGGTCATTTTCAGTTAAAATAACGAAGCTTCACAGACAATGTAAAATCATCTAGAATTACATAAGCTATGTCTGAGAACTCAGCTCTGTGAAGCTCAGACTTGAAAAGTATCAAGAACGCAGGCATCAAAACAAGTGTGTTAGGAACATCTCAGGCACAAGCAGCAGCAAAGGCTCAGGCTGGGAGGCAGGGAAGAGCCCGGGGTCGTGGGGGAGCAGAAGACAAGGAGCCAGGGTGGCTGAAGTGAGAGAAGACACTGATGTGACACCCTCGGTGTTCTCTTGACTTTGGTGGACAGCTGTTAAAGCATTTGTAGGAAAACAGCATACGTTATGGCAGATATTTTGAGTGGTCACTCTGATCTGTTGTTTGTTTTTTTTTTTTTTTTTTTTTTTTTTTTTTTTTTTTTTTTTTTTTTGAGACATAGTCTCCCTGCGCAGTTCAGGCTGGCCTTGAGCTCCCTTTGTAGCTGATCTCGAACTTGCAGTGACCCCCCTGTGTCGACTGTCGAGTGCTGGGATTACAGGCATACACCACCACACCCAGCTAATGAAACTTTTGGTGGGGGGTTGGGAGTACCAGGATTGAACTCCGGACCTTGCACCTGCCAGCTAGGCACTTAAGCCGCTGACCTATCTCCCCATAGCCCATCTGCTATCTTGTCAGACCTCCCAGTCATGAAGTCATGAGAGACACCAGGAACAGGTGTTCTGCAGTGGTGCCGCTCAAGCTCCTGAGGGAAGGGGCGGTGATGGAGGCAAGGGATGTGCTGCGCTGGAGGAGCTCAGGGCTCAGATCCCGGAAGCGGGGTGCAGGTGCCTGCCTCGCCTTCCTGTGCAGTAGAAGACTGTGCAGACTGGAGACCACCTCTTGAACTTTGGAGGCTCTTGCCTGAGTGGATTAACTAACCTTTCTGTGTTAGTGGATCACGGCAGGTCCAAGGGCCCGTGTGGCTGAGGCAGCTGTTCCCCAAGTCCCCCCAAGGCCTGGTGCCTGGCACCATTATGACGGCCCACACCCAGCATCATCACCGGGTGTCGGGGTGAGGTCTCTCAGACTTCCGCCCCCAGATCTCTTCTTCCAGGGACTCAGATCCTCCAGGGAAGCTGACCTCTCCTTGGGCTCAGCCTCTTATCTTCTTGCGTTTGAGCTAAGACTCCTCAGCTTGGAACTAAGGGGGCTGCCAGACCCGAGCAGCTACAGGCTTGGAGCCATCGCCCTTTTTGAGGCAAGTTCATCTCTTCAGCAAAGCGCAGCGGTCCGCTTGCTGCCCTCAAGCTATGTGAATGAGGTGAGAGAGACGTGGAGCCTTTCATTTCTGTCCTTTGAAGTCCCCTGAAAGGCAGACTGGAGACCACCTCTCGAACTTTGGAGGCTCTTGCCTGAGTGGATTAACCCTATTTACTAGCATCTCTTGTGGTGCTGAGGACCCTCAGCTTTAGAATTCAGAGCGCTCTTGGCTTCAAACAAAGGCCACAGGTTCCTGTTCTCCTCTCATGGCAGCAGGAGAGCAAGCTTATTTGCTCTCCAAATGTTGTCAGAAATGATTTCGGCTAGTTGGCTTGTTGCATTTGTGTCACCTGGGGTGCATTTCAGGGACCTTGGGACACCGTCCCTTTTCTACTTGAAAATAAATGTGATGAAAAACTACCTTTCTTAAGGATAGGCTTATCTCAAGTTTTATTTATTCCAGGGAAGGAGCCAGTCCCAGAGCTTAACTGTTCCAAAGCCACATAGAACATCTGCTTTGGGGACCCAATGGCATGGCTCAGTGGTCTAAAGCACCTGCTTGGGAAAGCTTGGGCGGCTTCAGGGACCACGGTTCGATCCCCGGCACACATGCTGCGCCAGCCCTGCCCTCGGGGTGGGCTGAGCCGGCCATAAAAATGAGTGAATAAGCAAACAAAGGTTCTGAAACAAGAAAATAAATAAATAAAATTTTAAACAAAGAACATCTGCTCTGACTGAGATCTTCATCCAGATGTGGGGTTTTCTGTTTGTTTTTTACTTCTTTTGATACCAGGAATCAAACTCAGGACCCTGCGCGTGACAGGTAGGCACTGTGTTGCTGAGCTATGGCCCAGGCCCTTCTTTATCCAGTTTTAACAATACAACAAATAAATACGTTTCCTCCTTATGTGCCCTTTGAGCAGTAGTGAGCAACACAGGCACTAAAGACCAAAAGGCTCACCTTTCACCTAGAATGCAGTGGGACTCTGACTTAGAGAGCACTTGGTTGCAGAACATTTGCAAGTTGGGCAAAGTTGGTCTTAGATGGCTTGACCCAAGTACACGATGCAGATTGTTTGCTGTCGCCCACCCCTGCTCTCCCTCTTGCTTCCGGGCTCCCTTGTGACGACATCCAGCAGACGCCAGAGCTACTTCCACCATTTGTTAGCACCTACAGATGTTCATACAGATGTTCGCACCTACTTTGGCCTCTGTGGAAGTTCGCAACTGGGCCGTTGGTCACCTGGCACTCAGCGCATCATGAACACTGCTGGCTTCTCCACTGCAACCATCTGGCACACACGCTGTCTCTGTTCGCTTTGCTCGCGCAGTCTCAGTTTGCTTGCTAGAGAGCGCATGTGCCCAGCTCCATCGGTCTAAGCTCTAAGCGCCTGCGGGTCTTCCTCGCCCTCCTCACCGGTGCCGGCCGGGGCAGGTGAGCCACTGCCGGCCGAGCAACGAGCAACGTGAGATCTGGACGGGGAGCTTGCAGAGTTTCAGGCAGGAGAAAGTGTCCTTGTGCTGATACAAAAAAACAGAGAAGAGAAGGCCCTTCTCTTTTTTCTCCTGCTGTGAGAACTTAGGAATTCCAGGACTCTCCGGATATCATTCCTTGCTGTATTTGAAAATAGATTTAAGGGGCCTGGCAGGATGGCTCAGTGGTCTAAAGCGCCTGCTTAGGAAAGCCTAGGCGGCTGCAGGGACCGCGGTTCGATCCCAGGCACCACATGCTGCGCCAGCCCTGCCCTGAGGGCAGGCTGAGCCAACCATAAAAATAAATAAATAAACAAAAGTTCTGCAACAAGAAAAAAAAATTTAAAAATTAAAAAAATAAAATTGAAAATAGATTTAAGGAAGAACTCTATTTGGAGCTATGGATGGGGACGCCAAGGGCTGGGGAGGGAGTCAGTCCTCCTCGGACTGTGGAGGTAGCCAGACTGGAGCCGCCTCCAGACTCCTCGCTGCGTACCAACATTAAATGCTCTCTGTTACCGAGGCTTTTTGCTGAATGTTCAGTTACTTGCAGCTAAAGGCCTGCAGATACATCTGACTTCACACGCCTCGCCGCGCCAGAACGTTTATAAGGAATGCTCCTCATCCCAGCTGAGCAAAGGCAAGGCCCCCTCCGGCAGCTGGCTGTTCAGCCGCGGTGCCTTAGCAGCTGATTAAATATTGTTAAACAAACATACAAGAGCATTAGGAACTCAGACTGCTTCAGTGTTTCTGGTTTTCTCCTGGGCTTCTGCTAAGTGGAATATTAGAAAGAAATTTATTTTTTTCAATGGAGAGAGAATGTCAATATTTCTTAAATAGCCATTTTAAACTCTTTTTTTCTTATTTAAAGTGCATTTTAAGCATTCTGGTTCAGAATCTGAGTCCTTAATTGGGTCAGCCTTTTGGGAATTATTAGAGACCCACCATTAACAGCCTCTGCTATTGCCGGAGGCAATAGTTTTTTACTGCCATAAAAGCTCACCTGTATGATTAAAGCTCCAAACATTTTTTTCTTTTTTCCCCCATACTGGGGCTCTAATTCAAGGCCCTGTGCCTGTAAGGCAAGCAACGCCCTGCCCAGCCACACCTGCAGACCTCTTCTGACACAAGGTCTTGCCAAGTTGCCCAGGTGGGGCTCAAAGTGTAACCTCTCTGCCTCAGCCTCAGGAGTAGCTGGGACTACAAGTGTCCTTGTGCTTTAGATCTAAAATGGCCCCAACCCCTTTTGTGTTTGGAAAGTGACAGGAATGCAGCCAGATACACTGTTGGAAAGCTGGTGCCGGTGGAAAAGTGGGCCACTGCGGTGAGCCTGGGAAGGCCGGGGACAGGGCTGTCCCCTCCTCCAGCTTCCTCCGCACTAAGCATCTGCCTGCTAAGAGGTGAGCCTGTTCTTCCTGAATTCAGGCCTGCCAGCCACGGACACGTGTGGAAAATTGGAGCAAAAGTAAACTGTGACTGTTGGGCATTTTGTCCCAGCAACCAGTTTAAGTCAGATGTGTCTCACCATGACCAAGGTAATTCCTCATTGTTTAAGGCTTTTTTCACTGTTTTTGTCCATAGCTTCAAGACTTTCCACAGCTTTATCTCCAGAGACTTAAATTTTATTCTGCATTTAATATTCTATTACTTTGTTTGTTTGTTTTTCAGCCCATTTATTTTGTGCATGTGTTTTTGTGTTTCTAAAAATGTAATATACTCAAACTTCATTTTGGAGGAACTGAGTCTTTAATACTGTGAAGATTTGTGATGTGAACCACCCAATGCCCATGAGGTCTTACCAAGTTGTTCCTTTCGCCTATCTTTTGAGAACATAAGGTTTTTAAGCTCAAGGAAATCTCCAGTACTGGGGTGGGCAGGAGATAAAGCCTTGATGTGCAGTTCAGGCTTGCCTGAGTTCACTAGGTAGCCAAGGTTGACCTTGAACTTGCAGCCATCCTCCTGTCTCAGCTTCCTCAGTGCTGGGATTACAGGTGTGCACCATCACGCCTGGCCTCTGATATATTTTTTTTTAAGTGTAACATTCAATTTATTATTTTTCTCAGAGTTTTCTTCAGTCCATTCGGACCCAGCTCCTTACATAGGCTTTGCTGGAGGTCGTGGGGCAGCACCAGCAGGTCTAAATCGGGGTGGAGGTGTTCAGTCCTTGAGGGCTTCACGAGATCAATTTCTGACCACTTTGCTGTGAATGGCACAACTGTCACAGTAATGCAGCTTCACACACAGCTTGGGAAGCACATAACCATCGAAGACACTCGCTTCGGAAATGTCCCTGACGGTGGCGGCCTCTACTATGTTCCGAATGACAAACTTCTTAATGGCCTTATCCTTGGGTACACACCGGGCGCAGTTCGTGCAGCGAATAGGTTACACATGACCTCAGCCCTTTTTGGCACAACCGTTGTTCCTTCTTTTTTTCGTCATCTTAGAAAAGAGGGCCCAAAAGAGTGGCCTCTGATATTTTATTGGACACAAAAGCAACTGGAAATTAGCAGTTACTCAGAGATTGAAATAAACCACGAATATTTCTTCATTCTGACATTTTGTTGCTAAAGTGGCCCAGGTAGGTTTAGTTACTGACAATACATCTGGTTTATTTTCTTACTAAATGAATCTGGAGGTGTGAGGAGCTGGGAAGGGGAGGGAGAACAGCAAAGGGACCCCCAACTGAGTGAGGGTGGAATTGCTTCCTGCAGGTTCAGGGCAGGTTTGTGGACCCACAAGCACATCTATAAATGTGCTCTTAAAGTTATCTTCAAATTCCACGTAGAGCACTGATCAAGTAAGGTGAATAATTTATCCCCTGTATCACTGGGGCACAACTGAGTAGCATACACTTTTGCTTGTTAAACTTAGCAAGCACGTGTGATTCTGGACTGCTGTCCTGGAGACCTAGGCTTGTGGAAAAGGCTTACCAAACTTGTCTCAGTCCTGCCTGGAGACCTCTTCATTTGTGCAGGTGACTATTGATGTGGTAGGGAGGCCAGTGCTATTGAAAGAGGAATTTATTACATTTTCCAAGAGGCATGGGTCTCCCCATGTAGGGCCACATGGGGAAGTGTGAGTTTTGCCAGAAGACACAAAGCACTGAGGAGAAACTTGGGCCACAACTTTTACTGTGTTTTCCATGGGAAGGGCGGGACCCGGCAGAGAAACAACTCAGGTCTGTCCAGCCTGCACCATTCCAGAGGGCTCTGAGCTTTAGCGGTGGCGTCTGATTGTCTCTACTTGGCCTGGGAAGTGACTCAGGGCAGTCAGCTAGAAGTATGGACTTGGGATTGGCTGAAAGGTTAGTAATGTTAGCTTTGTGTGTCTATGTAACAATGCAAGGGAGATACACAATTTTGGCTGATTTTTTTTTTTGTTGTTGTTGTTTTGGCCTTGTCAACAACGAATACGTAGTGGATAAATATAGAAGCAGAAAGAACACAGAAGATAAGTCCATATGATCAAAGTCTCCAGGAAGGTTAATCTTCTTACATGAAAATCCAACTTATACATTACACCATGCACTCAGGAACACATGATGAAGCAATTGGCCAGAAAGCAATTCCAGGTATCAACAACAGTAAAGAATTTCATCTTGCCCAGAGACAGTCCTGACCACCACGCTCAGCTTCCAAAGCTAATTCAGGTCCCACCTCATAGGACCACCTGTGTTCAGACAGGAAATGATCCACTGGGCTTTAGAGTGCTGCCGGCCAGGCCAGAAAATCCCAGCTGTCTGGTTTGGGGTGGGGCTTTGGGTCGAGCCGCTCAAGCTGATCTACAGAATGAGTTCATCTGTAGTGCAGTGACCATAGACGCCACTTGTCAACCAAACATGCCTACATAACGAAGCCCCAGGAAAAGCACTGGACACTGAAGAGAACTAGAAAGAGCACCCTTAATTGGCAATGTACCATGTGGACTGTGACACTAGGGAGCCAGGAGGGTTCTGTGTCCTGACTGCACAAAAGAAGTCAGCAGAAGCTCTATGGTAGGACCACCCCTCCAGGTCACCCTAACCCTTCTTAGGATTAAACTTGTACCCTTTCCTGTGGTGAACCGAAACCAGGAGTACCACAGCTTCCCATGAGCTCTGTGGTCTTCTGGTGAACTGTGCAATGGGAAGGCTCCGGGAACCTCTCCCCTCACACTTGGTATCAGAGAGAAGGGGACTCAGAGTGAAGGGGACTGTGACCTCAACCATAGCAGTCTGGCTACCTCTGAGCACTGTGTTTTAAAAAACAGTATTAAGTGACAAATGGAAGATTATCCTCCTTCCTTCTATGGTTTTGTCCAGAATATCTTCTTTTTAACTGTTTCTGGTTTTCTTACCCAATATTTTCTTCATAAATACAAGCACACTGAGGGTTAAGATGGTGACACGGCATACCTATAATTGCAGCACTTGGGGAGGCTGAGACAGGAAAATCACCACGAGTTCAAGGCTAGCCTGGATTACATAATGAATTCAAAATCAGCATGAACTACATAGTAAGACCCTGTCTCAAGAAAGAAAAAAACAAAGAAAGAGACAGACAGTTAAATCCAGGGCTGGCGAGATAGCTCAGCACACTAAGTGTCTGTTTAGTCAAGAGCAGGGACCAGGGTTCGAACCCTAGCACCACATGCCACACTGGCCCCACCACCTGAGGGACGTGCTGAGCATGTGACAGAGACTGGACATGGTGGCACATGCCTGTAATCCCAGCGATGGGGAGGCTGGAAACAGGATGACTATGAATCCAAGCTGCATAGGGAGACCTTGTATTAAATGTATAAATTTTTTAAAAAGAAGAAATCTAGGCCTGGCCAAATAGCTCAGTGGATTAAAACACCTGAAAACAGGCTCAGGGCCCAAGGGTTCAATCCCTGGGCCTGCAGTGCCGGCCCAGCTCCGCCACCCAGGGTGCGCTGAGACAGCAATTGAGACTGGGTGTGGAGGTGTGCGTCTATTGGAGGTACTCTTGGGAGGCTGTAAACAGGTGGATCACGACAAGTCCGATCTCATGGTGCGACCCTGAGCACCCTGTAGACCCTTCCCTAAAAATACAAAAGAAAAAGAAAAACACATTACACATACATAATGAGAAAATATTTCTTAATCATAAATGAAACTGTGTATGTATGCTGCATAAATGAAGCAGTATACAGAGCCTGCTCTGAAACCTCCTTTTGCCACTTCTTCTATCGAGAGTGTTCATTGTATGAACCTGCGTGGACGTACCCCTCAACTTTTTTTGTTAAGTAGTGGCCAAGTATATTCCTAAAATAAAAGTGAAAAGTGAGGGAAAAACTGGCTCTGCAGGGTGAGCTTGGGTGGAGTAAACAGAAGAAAAAAAACATAAAAGGTCACCCCTGAGAAAGCAAGGTAGGCAGTCAAGCTCTTGTAGGTGTCTAGGCCCTTTATCCAGCCCAAATCTCAAGGAAAATGGTGAGAACTTCTATATCCGGGTCCTGAGAGTCCGTGTGGGGCTGTAAAATCTGGGCCATCCTATGGAAAATGTGCTAAAGTCTCACGAGAAGTCTACATGCAGGGCCTTGGGAACTGTTCTGTGATCTTGAAATTAACAAGTCACACCTACTTATTAACAAGTCACACCTACTTACCCAGTTCTGAACAGTACTTATTGGAATGGCTGTCCCATTAAGAGACCCACGATGTTATATGCATAGAGCTCTTAAAATAGCGTGGTACCAAATAAGCAAGCACTGCATGTGTCTGCTACCATTTATTTGTTTACCCTCCCCCTTTGTCTTTGTCTTTTTGAGATAGGGTCTCACCATGCAGTTCAGACTGGCTTTGAGCTCACTTTGTAGCCCAGGCTGGTCTAGAACTTCCAATGGCTCTCATACCTCAGCCTAAAATCATCTACTATAGAAATTAAGATTTCTAATTTTTTTTTATTATTCGCAATAAGTCTGCAAAACCCATCTAAGATAAATCTCTATTGGAATGAAACTGCTAGGTCAAAGGATAGACATGTGCTTTTAGCATCTAGCCAGTGTGGTGAAGCTGTCTGAAATAGTTGTGCCTGTTTATGTTTGCCTTTAGCCTATGTCGTTCCTGATTCCCCTTTCTCCCAACCATTGAGTGTTATCTAAGTTTCTCATCCTTAGCAATACAACAGATTTTTAAAAATTCCATCTTGTAGTTTCATTGTTCCTGAGATTGACTATCTTTTCTTGTGTATGTGTAAGTTTATTTCACAGTACTTATTCATCAAGTTGCTTATTCATGCCCTTTAATATTCTATTTTACTTAAACAAATTCCCTCATGCCATGGGAAACTGATATATTGTGTGAAATCAGGCAAAGTGAAGCTGCCAGCATGCTTTCCCATATCATTGTAACTTCTGTGATTTTATTTTATTATTTTTTAATTAATTGATTAGTTAATTAATATTATGGCTGGCTCAGCCTGCCCTGGGCTTGGAGCTTGCACAGCATGTGGTGCCAGGGATTGGACTGCGGCCCTGAGGTTGCCTGCGCTTGCCTAAGCAGGCACTTTAGACCACTGAGCTATCTTGCTGGCCCCATCTGTGATTTTTAAATGTCCTCGTAAAAAAAAAAAAAAAGCAAAAAACAAGTAAAGCACAATGAAAAATGCCACTAATTTTCTCTTGTTGGTTGAAGGGGTTTTGTTTGTTTATTTCTGTCAACTAAACAGAAACTATCTGCTTTATTTTGGCTTACATACATTTCTCTTGCATGAAAAGCAGCCCACCAAGAACCAAATGTTTTTATTCTTTGATTTAAATTTACCTCATAAGGCCAGGCATAACAGCACCCACCTGTTATGCCAGCATTCAGGAGGCTGAAGCAGGAGGAGAGCCAATGGCTCAAGGCCAGCCTGGGCTACATAGCTAGTTCAAGGCCAGCCTGCACTACGTAATGAGACCTTGTCTCAAAAAACAAAAACAAACAAAGGAACACAAACCCCTGCCTAATAAATATACTGTTTCTTCTGGACCCAGCATAAATAGTGATAGATTACAGACTGGTAAATTACATTCTTGTGTTAGTAAATAGCTTGTACTTTTTATAGGACTAAATTACCTTACCAACAACACACTGACGAAACCATTGTTCTGAAGATACAACCTTGGTTTTCAAGTAAATCTCACGTTTTTGCAAAGAGCATTTGCATAAATTCTCTAAAAATGTGATTTCTCTAAAGAGGGGAGGAAAAGCCAACATATGACACTGGTTTTTTAAAGACTTTTCTTCCAAAGTTAACCTTTTGAATGCCAGCCAGATAGCTCAGTGGACTAAAGAGGCACAGACTAGGTTCAATCCCTGGCGTGCTGTGGTGGACCCGTCCCCAGGGTGCACTGATATGGTATATGAGACTGGGTGCAGTCGCACGTGCTTGTAATCCCAGTGCTTGGGAGGCTGCAAACAAGAGGATCACTATGAGTCAGATCTGTGTAGCGAGACCCTGTAGACCCTGTACTAAAATATGTTTTTTTTTTTTCTTAAAAAATTAACCTTTTGAGCCAGGTATGGTAGTGCACACCTGCAATCCCAGCACTCAGGAGCCTGAGACAGGAGGACTGACATGAGTTTGAGGCTGGGCTATATGGTGAGAACACGTCTCAAAACAAAACAAAATTAGCCTTTTGAAAATGTCCTTGTTTCTTATTAAAATCAATAAAATTTTTTTAAAAAGAAAATGTCCTTGTTTTTCAACTGTACAATCTCCTTATGAATCCCATTTCTCAGGATCTATAATAATCAGTATATAATTATACACACTTATTTCGCACAGTATCAATCCTTTTTCCTCTACAATTTTTTCTTTTTCTCTGTTTAATGGTACTGCAAATTGAACCAGGCCTCAAGTGTGGCAGGAAAGGCCTCCAGCACTACTGAGCTACAGCCCTAGCTCCCCTGCTAATTTTTTTTTTTTTTTTTTTTTTTTTTTTTTTTTTTTTTTTTTTTTTTTTTTTGTAGGACCGAGGTTTGAACTCATGACCTTGCACTTGCCAGGCAGGCACTTGTGCCCCGGAACTATCTCCCTGGTCTCATTCCCCTGCTAAATTATTAATTGTCCTATTATGTGCTAGCTATGTGATATGGCATGACAAGTTACCCCCAGATTCAGCATTGTAAGACAAGGAGACAACACCCAGCACAGTTTGTTGGGGCAGAAGTTCAAGCTTGGCTGCCGGCAGCCATCGAAAGGCATGATGGGAACTGGAGGCTAGGGGCTACTTAATGCCTCACTCTGTGAACCCATCAAGAACCTTTCAGAGAGCACCTTGGGCTCAGCCATCCCCAAAGTGTACAGGCCAAAAAGGGATAAGGCCTTGGTGTCCTACTGTGTTCATGGACCTGACCTTATTGGGGCCTGAGTGGGCCATGTTAAAGATACACATACTCTGAACAACTACGATGAAGACAACAATATGCAATGTATTAATTTTTGTAAAAAATAAAAAAATAAATGGATAAAGAAAGAAAAGAAACACACACACACTTGGGCCAGGAATCAAACCTGGGGCTTCCTGCATGCTTGAGAAGTTCCCTAGGGCTGAGCCATGACCCACCCCTCTTCTTTATTTTTATTGTATTCCTTATAAATCATAGATTTTTTAGTGAATCATAGATCTTAATAGGTACAATCACTTAACAGAATTATGACAATCATTCATGAAATAAGCATTTCTCAGACGTAGTCCATGGGTATAAATCTTAGTCCATAGACTCAAGTGTACAAAATACTATTAGATTTCTGATTCTGAATCCCTTTCTTTCTGATTGATGAAGAATATATCATCTCCTGCTCTGGGTTCTGCGAGTGTCCTAGGACAGCCATCTGGGTCTCACTGCTGATCAGCCCAAGCACTGCCTGGTTAGCCTGAGTCCCTGTCCACAAGGTGCTTCCAGGACTGAGGCATGCTTGCTGGGAGGTAAGGAGACCCTCATCTTTTCAGTGAGATGCCCTCTCTCCAGGGCCACAGTCTGAGCTACTTCCTGTCGCCGCTGGGGCCTGCAGGCACTTGGCATGCAAACCTTGGCCTGGCGCCTTGCTGACCACTTGTCTCAGCTGGGTTGATGGCACTCTCCGCGAAGTAGAGCCTGGGACTCTGCCAAACCGCAGGCCGCTGCTGGCGCCCCCTCCCCTGCGCTACTGGGCCAGATTTCTCTTCCTTTCCCTTCTTTCTCTTTCCTCTCCCATGGTTTCTTTTCTTTTCTTTTCTTTTTTTCCCTTCCCCTCCAAGTCGGTTCTGGCTGGGATACAGCGGCCTGCGTGCCTCCTGTAGAATCAGCTGAGCACTCAAGTTTTAAATAACAAGAACCAGAGGCACTGGTGGTTTTGTTTTCGCAGGTGGGGAGCCCTGCGCCCCTTTTCAGCTCTTACAGGAAGGAAGGGATGGAGAGGTGGGGAGAAGCGTATGTCTGAGACCCCCTTCACTGCCTCCCACGCAGGTGACTCCGGAACAGCTCCATGGAGCACAGCCGTGGGAAATTCTGCGTGACTGCCCCACGGCCCATAGAGAAACCAGCGGGTTCTCAGGTGGTGCCCGGGGTGGATGCAGGGCTCCCAGTCTAGTGACTGGGGGAGCACAGCGGGGCCCCTCATCAGCAGACATGTGTGCCCCAGCTAAGCGCAGGTGCTTAACAGAGGCTGCAGCCGCCCACTGCGTCCTTCCTTCTGTCAGTCTGACTCAGATCTCCAGGAGCACCTGGAGCTGCCATGTCCTGAGAACACGAAGGCTGGGGAGGAGGGGCTGCTGCCCTTCCTTGTAAAATGTTTTCAGTCTCCCTTGCAATTGTTTTACAGATACTATACTCTGAAAAGGATTCGGCTCCCTCACTGTGAGAGTTCAAGTCTCAGAAAGCATCTTAAGATCCATCAAAAAGTTAATCTATTAGCTGGGAGTGGTGGCGCATGCCTGTAATCCCAGCACTCCGGAGGCTGAGGCAGGAGGATCAGTGCGAGTTCGAGACCAGCCTGGGCTACAAAAGTGAGCTCAAGGCCAGCCTGAACTGCACAGTGAGACCCTGTCTCAAAAAGACAGGAAAAAAAAAAATTAATCTATTGATTTAGAAGTGAGATCAAGGGCCAGTAAGATAGCTCAGTGGACTAACTCAGCGGACTAAGGGTCTGCTTTGGCAAGCGCCGGGACCAGGGTTTGTCCTCCATCCCACATGCTATGCTGACCATTTGCTGAGCCAGTGACAGAGTCTGGGCATGATGGTGCAGACTTGTATCCCAGCTCTGGGGAGGATCTCTACGAGTCCAAGCTGTGAGACCCTGTACCAATTACACACACACACACACACACACACACACACACACACACACACACACACGAGATCAAAATGTGAAGCCTCCTCCAGACTAAGAGAAATTCAGAATCTATTCCATCAGTCTGACTTAGTAGTCAGACATGGCAGAATTATTTCTCTCTATAGTGTAGCATTTACTGTTGTGGCGACTATGAGAATTAAGTCTAGGCCTGGATAAGAACAAATTATTAAGGGCTAATCATAGAGAATGAGATAAATAGCTTATTAATTATATAGTAGTGCCTGAGGGTATCATTCCCAAACTCATGTGCTGGTGTGTAGTCTCCAACAGAATAATTTATTTTTATCCTATACTTAGGGCCACCCAAATAGCTCAGCAGATTTAAGTGCCTGCAAGCAGGTGCAGGGACCCGGGTTTGATCCTCCAGCCTGCCTCTGCACCCCACCCCCCAGCCGAGATGGCAATTGAGACTGGGTGTGGTGGTGTGCCCCTGTAATCCCAGCTGTTGGGAAGCTGTAAACAGGTGAGTCATGACAAGTCGAATCTAGTAGTGAGACCCTAAACACCCTGTAGACTCTTTCCCCCCAAAAAAATCAGAGTCAAAACATGTGATGCAAAAATGAGAAAACTTTAAAAAGAAATGGGTATACCCTATACTTAGACATTTTTACCTCTGAAAATTGCCCTTGAGCTGGACCTGGTGGCTCATGTCTGTAATCCCAAATACCCTGGAGATCGTGGCAGGAGGACCACAAATTCAAGTTCAGCCTGAGAAACGTAGCAAGACTCTGTCTCTAAAACAACCTAAGACAAAGCGCTATGTGAAAGACAAATGTGAGCTGAGCACCCTTTTTACACTGGGCTCAAAGGAGCAGGGTGTAAAATACCAATCAGAGCAGCCAGGGCCAGCAGCTTAGGCTGGGCCAGCGGAGCTGAGGTGGGAGAAGATGGAAAAGCTAAGAGGCCCAACAGGGAGTGGAGGCTCACAGGCCATGGCAGAGCACTCGACTGGAGCCGGCGTGTGCTTGCTGACTCTGGGGTACCAAGCCCGGCTGGCAGCACTGGGCCCAGGTAAGGCCCAGGCCCTCGCATTGGGAGGTGCCTGCCCCGCACACTGCTGCTACTCTCCGCTTGCCCTGTGATGCAGGTCCCTGGTTTTCCATAGCGTGAAGCAGGAGGGCCAGGGAGAGAAATCCTCACTGTCCCTGCTGGCTGCAAGCTGGGGAAATCCTCCGGGCTGACCCTTTCTGGACCTCAGTCTCATTTTTTATTTTTTGAGACAGAGTCTCATTATGTAGCTCCAGCTGCTCTTGAACTCAGTGTGCAGCCCAGGCTGGCCTCGAACTCACAACAGTCCTTCTGAGTGCTGGGAATACAGATGTGTGCACACATTTTTTTTTTATTTTTATTTTTATTTATTTATTTATTTATTTTTTGTCTTTTTGAGACAGGGTCTCACTATGCAGTTGAGGCTGGTCCTGCGCTCACTTTTATAGCCCAGGCTGGTCTCGAACTCCACCAATCCTCCTGCCTCAGCCTCCCAAGTGCTGGGATTACAGGCGTGAGCCACCACACCCGGCTTACACATTTTTTTTTTTAAGAATTTTTATTTTTTTCTTGTTTCAGAACTTTTGTTTGTTTATTTATTTATTTTTATGGCGGGCTCAGCCTGCCCTGAGGGCAGGGCTGATGCAGCATGTGTTGCCGGGGATCGAACCTCAGTCCCTGAAGCCGTCCAAGCTTTCCTAAGCAGGTGCTTTAGACCCCTGAGCCATCCTACTGGGCCCTCTTCCTGTATTAAGCTGAGGATTTTAACACTTTCTACCTCACTGGTTTACTCTAAGGATTAAACATATTTACACATGTTAAGCAGAATAGAGTATGTGTTTAATTACTAGTAGCTACTGATACTAAACCCACTAATGAAGCTTAAGGAGCATAATTAAGTGACCCAAACCTAAGCCTCTTCCTGACCCACACTCTCCTGTGCAGTGTCATGGGGCCACAGCAACCACTGCCTGACCAAGGCTGGAGGCAACCAGGGAGGACTTCCTGGAAGGTGCAGCCCCTGAGCTGAATCTGCAAGAAGGAACAGGAGTTTGCAGGCGAAGAGTGAGCGCAGACACTCCAAGGATGGGGAGCGTCTCCAACAGGCCTCCTGGAGGCTGGGGACTCTGGCCCAGGGTGGGAGGATGTGTGTGTGTGGGGGGGAGTGCGACATGAGGGCCCAAAGGCAACCCCAACTCTTTGTTTTGTTTTTAGTAATAATTGTGTGTTTATATCAATGGTGGAGAAAGATGAATGAGAAATTAAAAAATGTAGGTCACCTGTACCTACAATGTGCTTGCTATTTTAAAAAAATGACTTGCTCTATTTAATTAATTAACATGTTTACTTTTATTTTGAAACAAGGTCTCATTGTGCAGCTCAGGCTGGCCTTAGAACATACTATCTACTTTTGGCTGCCTTTCGGCTCCTGGCAGTCCTCCTGCCTCAGCCTCCTAGGCTTATAGGCATGTGTCACCATGCATGGCTTTACATCTATTTTTAAAAGAAAGGTGCCATAGAATAAGCTTTTTTTTTTTTTTTTTTTTCTGATTTAGGAAGGTGATAGAGTGCATACAACTGCACCTTAGTGAACAGCCCTTCACTAAGGGAAGGAATCAGTGAATACGCCTCTGAGAAATGTACAAATATTTACACCAAATAAGATGAAGACTAGATACGCTCTGCCTCACATGAGCTTTAACTCCAAACTTACAAAACCTTTTCAGGCTTCAGGGCTTTGGGGTTTTAGGATGCAGATGGGCACCATCATTTGCTGCAAGGAGCCACGGCAGGAATCTCCGTTCATTGCGGGCTCAGCAGTGCGTCCACCAGCAGTGTCCATGGGGTGGCCCTGGCACCCTCCCTGAAGGTACCTGCCATGGAAACCGGCCTGACAGGCACCTTATGTGGAGTCCTCGCAACTTTCTACAAGTCTAAACTTTAAAAACATTTAAAAGTGAAAAGTCAGGACAGGGGATATAGCTCAGTAGAATAAGTGCTTGCCTGGCAAGGGTCCTGAGTTCAACCGCCCGCACCGGGAAAAAGAAAAAAAAAAGAGAAGTCACCCAGCGCCAAACCAAAAGTCTCCAGCACAGACCCCTGCACCAGCGGTTCCATTTGTGCACCTTCTCCTTGGCCCAGAGCCAGCGCATGGACTCGCCAGCTCTGGGCCTCTGGGCCCTCCTGGGCCAGTGGCCATCCTCAGGCCAGGGGACTGGGCTTCTCTGGTGTGCGGTGGGGTCTTGGTGACTTTGAGAATGGGCCCGGGCAAAGTGAACAGCAGGGCCCAGGCCCACTGGAGAGGCCATGTGGCAGGCAGAAGGACAGGGCTTGGGATCTCCCCAGTGAGGGACGGGGACCTGTCTAGGGACCCCACACCCGTGGCTGCGTACACAGGGGCTGTTCTGCAACAGGGAAAGCAGCGGTAAAGGGACATTCTGTGAGCAGGTGATGCCCGCTGCCCCAACCCGAGTCACACAGAGGATGGACATCTGCCCTTCCTAACGGCTTCCTTTCGATCTGTACTGAGGTCGGAACCAGGGTCTTCGCACTGAGCCGAATCCCCAGGCCTCTTCCCCCCTTCGAGGCTAAGCCTAGCTACGTCCTTCCGTGTTGCCTCGGCTGGGCTCGAGCTTGAGATCCTCCTGACTCAGCCTTCTGAGTCCTGGGCTCACAGGCTCCCGCGTGACAGTTTTTGCCCTCAGATCTATGTATCCGCTCTCCGCCTGGGCCATCAGAGGCCCGTGCCAGGCCAGGCCATCCCGGGCCCTACCCAGCTGCTGAAGCGCCAGAGAAGCTTGCAGGACGGGCGGCAGCCGCTGAGGGCGTCAGAGCCCAGGCCTTCGTGATCCTGTGGGCGGTGGCGCCAAGTGGCAGCTGGCTGCGGGCCTCCCGGAGCAGGGCAGCACGACATCCCCAGCAGATGTCAGTCTGGGAACAGGAAGCAAGCTGGTGTGGGGCTTCTAAAAATAACCATGTAAATAAATAAATAATAACCACAACCACCAGAACGTTCTTTTATTCCAAACTTAAAAAAAAAAAAAAAAAAAAATACTTTAATGACTAGCGCACTTAGCACATGGGGGTTTTCATTGTTTTCAATTATGCGCCATTCTAAAAGGAGAGCACAAATTCTGAGCCTGAATGGGGAATTGTGGGGCTGCGCATTTGTGCTGTTTTAAACATTTGCTTTACTACTTTAAGAAGAGAACTGTAAAATAGAAATAATGATATATTATTACAAGTAAATTACACTGTGGAGTCGCATTAATATTGCAGTTGAAACCTAGAATTTGAAATAAAGATGGAAATATTCATTTGTACATAGTTTTTGTTCTTAGATGATTCGGAAGGGGGCGAGGAGCTTCCTTCTGTGGGCGCAGCCTGTGGGTGGAGGCTGGGCGGCACCGCCAGGGTCGCCCCGGGGGGAGGACAGGGGGCCCTCGGTGCTCAGCCCCCCAATGGGGTCCTCTGTGCCACATCTGGAGTCCTGGAGATCAGAAGGGATGGGCAGAGGACGGCAGGACGCAGGGTGGGTGACAGTGGCAGGAGGGTGGCAAGGTATATCTACGTTGGGGTGGCAGGCAGGAGCCGGGAGCTGCTCTTGGGCCGCGAGTGGCAAGAAGGTGACTTAATTCTGGAAGTGTGCGATCCCCAAGGCCTACTCTCAGGAGAGGAGGGGGAAGTCCGATAAGCAGAACCCAAACAAAGGTAGAGGACATGTCTTAGTGCTCTGTAGCAAACGGGATGGTTCTAACACAACCCTCAACCCCTACCTGTTTTGGTACCAGGAATTGAACTTACAACCCTGAGCTTGCCAGGCAGGCGCTTATGCTGCTGAGCTATCTCCACAGCCCTACCTCTACATTTTTAATGCATAAGGAAGAGGCTGGAGTAAATTCAGTGCTGCTGGGGTAAAAGCAGCGCAGGGCTTACCCAGAATGCACCAGGCCTTCAATTCTGTCCCCAGCATCCCCCTACAATACACGAGCCGAGAACTAAGGAGATAAGAACGCTAACCATGCTGATTTGGTTACTTTACACACTGTATACATGTAAGAAATCGCTAAGCTGGGTAGAAGCATACATGCTTAGAATCCCAGTGCTCTAGGAGGCCAAGGCAGGAAGATTACAAATTTGAGTCTAGCCTGGTGAGACTTAGTGACTTAATGAGACCTGGTCAAAACAGGGCCGGACAGATGGCTTAGTGGTTTAAAGCACCTGCTTAGGCAGATGCAAGGACCGGGGTTTAGCTCCCCACCCTGCTGAGACAGGGATTGAGGCTGGTTATGGTGGCGTGCACCTATAATCCCAGCGCTCTGAAAATCAGGAAGGATCACCACAAGTC
>PVJA010035563.1:9393-21851 GCA_004027025.1 Myocastor coypus | reverse complement strand
GTCATGCCCACACACTGTGCTCTGTAGAACTAATGTGAGGACAATATGCAATGTGTCAACTTTAAAAAAAAAAAAGAAAGGGGAAAAGAAAAAAAAAGTAATGTTGATATAAAAGTGTTAATGTTTAATTGTTTGTTCAATCTTATATACCTATATCTATTAATCTAAACTGATCTGATGATGAAAATATGTAATATAACCATTGTTAAATTTAAATAATAAAAACATTAAATCATGAAAAAATAAATAAAATAAGGACCACAGCAGAGCCTGCTCCTGGCAGAGGCCCCCCCAACACTGACTGGCAGATGGCAAGCTCTAAGAAGGGGTAGCGATGATTACTGTGTAGAAGCCTCCGCAGCCCTCTTCACTTTGTCCACAGAGAGCCTCTGATTCCACTAATCAGCCAGCTACTTCATTCCCCAGGGTCACCACCCAGGCTGCTCGAACAACAATCCATGTTCCAGGAACACTGTGCAGCTGCATGATCTGGGATGGTGAGTTGGCACCCCCCCACCCCAAAGCTTCAGGTTCCTCACCTCACCTACCAACTAGAGAAGGGTGTGAGAAGCTTTGCCCTGGGACTCCTCAGCAGGTAGGAATAAGGATAGAGAAAAGATACACAGAAGGCATCCCAGCTCAGCAAATATGCAAAACTCTCAGAGCAGAGCCAGATGTTCTACATCTCCAAGCAGACTGTTTCACCCTACAAAATGTTCCTGCCCAATCCCATTGTGCTCTGGGCTTGACTTCTCCATGACTTAAGAAGCGCACCTTGGATGAGCAGTGCTGTGATGAGCTAATGTAAAACCAGATGTGAAAAATTACTCTGCTCTGCTTTCTGTGGTCCTGCTTCCTCATAAGACCAGAAGGAGGCTTGGGGTACCATTGATAGACTGAGCGCTCCCAGAATAGACCTACCAAATAAATCAAGGTAAAGGTCAAACTGTTTCTAACTGTGCAAAATAACTAAGGTGTTGCTAACCAACTGGAAAGCATTGCTATAGTGTCAAGACCACACGTACACAGATGTACATTAAATGAAAATTAAACGATGTTCCCAGAAAGAATGCATGCTGAGTAATGGTCACGCTGTCCCTAAAGGTGCTGTCTGTGTTAGACAACCAATTTATTTGCCAGACAGGATACAGTTTCTACCTTTAAAATCTCTATACTTTTTTTTAAAGATTTTTTTTTTTTTCTTGTTGCAGAACTTCTGTTTGTTTATTTATTTTTATGGCTGGCTCAGCCTGCCCTGAGGGCAGGGCTGGCACAGCATGTGGTGCTGGAAATCGAACCACAGTCCCTGCAGCCACCCAAGCTTTCCTAAGCAGGCACTTTAGACCACTGAGCCATCCTGCTGGGCCCAAATCTCTATACTTCTAAGGCTTCTCACCATTTGTCCTCTCCTGCTTGGGTACTGTCAAGTGGTCCCAGGCCTGGTAATAAAAGGCTCACATTTAAATTTTAATTTTGGATCCTGGTCCGGCTTCTATATAGAGAGCCCATAACAAGCACAATGCATGTATTCCAACAGAGGACAAACGTCACTTGGAGGAAGGACCCTTCCACTCCTTCTATCCTGAGACACAGGACTGACTGGCCTCCTTCACGGGAGGATCAACGCAGATCGCAAAACCCTTCTGGGAGGCTGGCAATCCCATCAAGCCCTGTAACACCAAGTAATGCTGGGGAATTTTGTCAGACTGCGGCCTAACATCAGCCAGCACCTCCTGGGATCTCCTGATCAGGGGAATGAGGTAAAGGATGAGCTACGAGACCATCTGTTCTCAAGCCCTGTGTTCACGGAGGAGAGTACCAGGTTGGGCTCAGTGTGGAGGAGACTTGTATGCAGCCTGGCTCACTGGTTATGTAAGGGTTCTCTGGTGTACCTCATTCCCAAAAGCCTCACAGAAAGACTTGGTGCAACCTGATTCTCTTCTGAAATGGAATCTGTGGGTGACATACCAAGACCCTTGTCCTACTGTGACTCCCTGTCCACCCTTCCCCCGCCAGCTGGTGATACATTCGCCAAACTCAGAAAGCTGGATGGACACAGAACTGTGTCTTCAAAATTGTAGGAGTGCATTTTAGGGAAGGGAAAGTATTCTAAGAAAATAATCTGACACAATGACGTCTGTGAACTACATGTGCTTTTTTTTTTTTTTTCCCAGTACCAGGACCTTGAGCTTGCCAGCCAGGCACCTAAGCCACTCAGCTATATCCCCAGCCCAGAACTACATTTAAATGGTTTGGGTCCTGACATTTTTCTGTGTTGGAAACATTTAACACATACCTTGCTGAGCTGCCTAGAGCAACGATGCTAAGAAAATACAGGTTTCCATCCTGCACCACCCAGTGGGCTCCATAAAGTGGGAGAACCTCTGGAATTCTTTTATATGTAAAAGAATCCTCCTCCTTGAACACCAAAAAATGTGTCCCCAGTATAGTCCCCATGTATAACAAAAGAAGAAAATTAAGTTCTGGAAATTTAAATTGAATAGCATACTGTGAAGTATGCATGTGGGGGCGGGGGGGGGGGCCTTAGTTAGGGTTGCCACTGAGGTTAATCAAAGCCTTTGTCTCACCTCTTCTGGGGTGCACCCCTGCAGTCCCAGCACTGTGGGAGGCTGAGGCAGGAGGTCTCAAGTTCAAGCCCAGCCTGAGCAACATAGGGTCTTAGGGCCTTGTCTCAAAGTAAAAAATGTGAAGAACACTGGAATATACCATGCAAAGCCTTTCATTTCAATTCTCAGCACTAAAAAGAGAGAGAAAGGCAGGGAGAAAGAAGCCAGTTGTGTCTGTTGTCTAGCTCAAAGCTAAGCGTTGCTCATGGGACAACTTGAGAAACTGGAGAGCAGCCAAGATGCATCTCAGCAGAGAAGGCCATCAAAGTGTCCAGGTCAAGTATTAAGCCTGGGTACTGGGGCAAAGGCAGCACTGTAACTTATTTTCTTTCACTGGAAACAAAACTTTCTACCCCAGACCAGGTGTACAAAGATACCTAAGAAGACACTGGCTCCTCATCAGGCCAAACAGGCTCCCCTACACAATGCCAGTTCGGGTGACCCTGGGCCTTGCAGGCTGGAATTTTTCTCAGCCAGGCCAGGAGTTTCCCTCAACCCGGGAGATGCAGATCTAGGGGTGATCAGCCAGGCCCCCAGAGGGGGCTGCCTGCAAAGTAGCCTCAAGGGCTGCATGAGCCCCAAATGAAGGCTCTGAGGGTACAGTGGAGCCCTTCCAGGGCCGAACAAGGTGGAGCATCTTAAACAAAGCTCATAGACTAATCTGATCTACATTACAGTCTCAGAATCTCCATGCTGGAAAACCACTGTATTTTCAGTAACAGAAGTCTTTGTTGAAAAAAACAGTAGTTACCATTTGCGTTCAGTTTCTACACTGCGGATACTCAGGATCAAGATGTTCTGATGATCCCACTTGGGTGATGTTCAGCACATATCTGGACCGGTGGGCATGAAAGGACATCAGAGAAAAAGACATCCTATCTGAGAATGAGCCAGGTCGCCCTGCTTGTGCGTTGGTTTCATACAAAGAGAAAAAGCAGCAAAGGACTGAGTGTGGGCCATCCGAGACGGTAGCCTAGTTTCAGAAGAAGAAATGCACAGCAGCCTGCAAGGTCGACCCAGAATTCATCCACCCACTCCAAGAGGATCAGAGCCGCTGTCTGACCCTATGTCAGGACAGCACTGCACTGGCTGAGGGCAGAGTCTCAAGCCCAGGGGGGGAGACTAGAGGATTCAGAAGCTCAAGCATGCCATCGCAGAGTCGCTGGGAAGGACAGGCTGGGCTCTGATGTCCTTCCGTCACCCAAGTGGGACGATCAGAACATCTTGATCCTGAGTGTCCACAGCGTAGAAACTGAACGCAAATGGTAACTACTGTTCTTTCAATAAAGACTTCTGTTACTGAAAATACAGTGGTTTTCCAGCATGGAGATTCTGAGACTGTAATGTGAATCAGATTAGTCTGTGAGCTTTGTTTTAAGTATTTTTCAAACCCCCCTGCGTATGTCATCTGGGTTGGGCCCAAGACAGTGAGTGCGTTCTGAGGAACATCTACAGGTGACCGCTGAGTCAGCAGGAGGCCCACGCTGAAGAGCACCCTGCTGTCGATTGCCTGTGCCGCTCCATCTCCCTCGCCCCTGATATCACTGTCAGTCCCAGGGGGCTCTGTCTGGCTGCTGTGATGGGCTGGAAGCCATCCCTGGGGGAACAGCGTGGTGCTTAACCGTGGGCGCCAAGAACTCAGTTAGACAGGAGACGGACGGAAAACACGGGCGGCACCTGCTTTTCACATTGGACCCTCTCCTATGCGCAGCCCAAACAATCCAACAGCGTCTTATATCAGAGGAAGGTTGTGGCCCTGCCGCGGGGCTCGCTGAGCAGAGCCAGTCTGCCCTCCAGACCCCAAGCGCCTGCTCTCCCTGAGCAGCAGGCTCCCTGCGGACCACAGATGGACCCGCTGCCCCCCACCACCAAGGTCTGTCCCCCACGCCCTCTACAGTCCACCACATTCCCAGAGCTTCCTGTAGCTCGCTGCTCCTGGCCCACCTCCACCCGGCCCCACCCCCACACCCTGCCCCACCCCCACACCGCGCCTCTGCTCAGCCCTTCCCAGTCCCTTCCTTTACACCATCCAGGGAATAAGCGCAGTCCCCTCCAATCCGTCGGTCTCTGCTGCCTACACAGAAGCAGAGTAGCAACTGCAGGCCCCCGCCACACTGCACGTCCAGAGCAGAGCCACCAGTGGGCCCTCGCGTTCCTTGGAGACACTGGGCACAGGGCAGCAGGTGCAGGGGCCCAGGCACTGGTGGGGCAAGCGGGTCCCCCAGGGTTGGGGACAAACTGCCCTAAAATGGCTTTAAAACAGAAGATAAATTCGCCAGGTTAATTTTGATTCACTCATTAATCTACTTCACTAGCTCTATGACAATCACCGCTGAGAAAGGGCACCAAGTCACAAGAACAGCCTTATCCTGGAACTCTGTCGTGCCAGCTGGCGCAGGCGCAGAACTTCCTGGACTCTGGCTAAATCAGCTCAGCGGGACTCAGAGCCGCTGCAGTCCTCTGCTTCTGCCACGCTGGTTTCAGGAGCCCTGTGTCCAGATGGCACAGCCTCCCTGCGCAGCTGACCTTATCAGGGTGCAGCCCTGGGAGGCCCGACACAGCAGGCAGCTCTCAGGCCGCAGGTCCTGCCTGTGGAGCCTGCAGGCTTCCAGCCCAGATCTACCCTACTCTACTCAAACTGTGTCTCAGCCACCATAGCTAACGACCTTGTCTCCTCCTAAGCACAGAAAGAAAGGAGCTGACGCTGAGCTGTTCCCACCAGCTGCTTAAGCTACTGACCAAAATAAGCCAAGAGCAAGAGGTGGAAAATAAGGATCTGGAGGACTGCCCTTCCTGCCCCTAAAGCCCACGCCTGGCGCTGACGCGGGTGCCCGCCTAACCCAGCAGCAAGCTGAAAAGACAGGACCCACCCTTGCAGGCACTCGCATGCTCCTGTCAGGCCACGCCCACGAAAGCTGACCAAGTTCCACAAAGAGCCACACAACAAGCCACGCTGGCCCTGACCAGACCCCATCCTGTCCCCCAGCACAGGGCGCCTGAGGCACGCTTCACCGGCACGCTCCCCAGTGTACAACAGACACAGGCTGTCACTGGGCAGCCACCAGAATTGCTTGTGCAGAGACAAAAAGTCATTAAAATTCAGTAAAACAGAGGGACCCACGCTGTTCTGTGAGCTGGGGCACTAAGAACATGGGTGATACTGGCTTCCAGGTCAGCTGGAACCAAGGGTTTGAGGGCCCTCGCTCCTCCTCCTGCTGCTGCTCCCCCTCCTTCCTCTTCCCCCTCCTCCTGCTGCTGCTGCTGCTGTTTCTCCTCCTCCCCCCTGCTGCTGCTACTCCTCCTCCTCCTGCTGCTGCTCCTCATCCTCCCTCTCCTCCTCCTCCTCCTCCTGCTGCTGTTGCTGCCGCTCCTGCTCCTTCTGCTGTTCCCCCTCTTTCCTCTTCTTCCTCCTCCTCCTGCTGGTGCTGCTCCTCTTCCTCTTCTTCCTCCTCATCCTTTTCCTGCTCCTGCTGCTATTACTACTGCTCTTCCTCCTGCTCCTGCTCCTCCTCCTCTTCCTCCTGCGCCTCCTCCTCCTTCTCCTCTTCCTCCTGCTCCTCCTCCTCTTCCTCCTCCTCCTGCTGATGCTGCTCCTCTTCCTTCCTCTTCTTCCTCCTCATCCTTTTCCTGCTCCTGCTGCTATTACTACTGCTCCTCCTCCTCTTCCCCCTGCTGCTGCTCCTCCTCCTCCTTCTCTGTCGCCCTTGGCTTCTCTCAGAGCACAGGATTCCTTCTCTCTGGCTGAGGTCTCACTGAGAGCTCAAGATCTTAATAGAAAAGTCCTTCCCCTGGCTGAGGCTCTCACTGCCACAAGTGGGGGAGGGGAATTCCCAGGGATCACAGGGAAGCCAGAGGCCTCCGAGGGCCCAGGGTGGCACTGATTCTGGGAAAGGGACCCTGCTACAGGGATGAGGTGGGTGGAGGAGGAAGTCCTGCTGGCAGTGACCTCAGGCACTGCTTGTCCCCAGATCTGCAGGAGTGCTTCCCAGAGCGGCTGACAGGAGCTTCCTTGCAACCCTGCCAAAGCTGACGCACACATAGGCTATTGATGAGCCCATTCATTATTGGACAATTAAATTTTTTTAGGTCTTCCTCCAAGCCCAAGCTGAAATCCTTTCTCAGCCAGCTTTTCTGAATATCCTTCATTCAGATGTCTTGATGAAAAACCAATGCTTTAGATCTAGTTTGCACTGAAACAAAAGGCAAAGAAGCAGAAAGAAAAAATTCTCCTAAATGGTTTGTCTGCGACTCTTGGCAGACTCCTGCCTCGCTGCTGCTCCAGAAGCTACGGTGTGACCCACCAAAACTTGGGTGAGCTTTGTTTTGTTTTGCTTTGCTTTCATCTGAGTTTTCTAAGTTAATTATTACAGTTTAAATAGGAAGCACCCTCCTAATAGTCATAAGCTGGGAGCTTAATACAGGGTGCCAGCCCACTGGGGGCTGGCTGCACATGCCCTCTGGGAGGAAGCACGTCCCAGGGGTGATTCTGAAGGGTGAACAACCTCTGAAAGAAAGAAAGAAAGAAAATTTTCTCCTATAAATTGGATGTCAGATACTCTGTCCCAGTAACAGAAAAGCTAATATGCAGAAAAGGGGAATGGACCACGGGCACAGAAGGCAGTGGCTCCTGACGTTCACTAAATGCCAAGCTCACCTAAGGCACTAGGCAGGTGCACCAACCTCTCCACCCTGGGCACAGAGCCCAATCCCAGCAGCCTGACTCCCAGATGCTGGTTGTGTTCCTTCAATGGATAGCTTCTTTCTGGTTAAAGTTTAAGTTCTTTAATATTTATTTTTAAAAGGCAGGCTGTCCGTTACAGTTCTGAACTTGTAAACAATTTTGTATATAATATGTTGCAAAGCTTTGTATCCTTTTTCACAAAAAATAAAACCCTTAAAAGTAGCCAAGTAATGAACTACAGTGATTATTTTCCAGAGTCCTGATGTCAGGTGGGAATGCCCTACTAAATAATTTTTTTAAAAATTTTTAAAAAGAATTTTATTTTATTTTTCTTTTCTTGTTTCAGAACTTTTGTTTGTTTATTAATTTTTATGGCCAGCTCAGCCTGCCCTGAGGGCAGGGCTGGCGCAGCATGTGGTGCCGGGGATCGAACCACGGTCCCTGTAGCTGCCCAAGCTTTCCTAAGCAGGCGCTTTAGACCACTGAGCGATACTGCCAGGCCCTCTAAAGTACACTTTTGATAAAAGCTCAACATTTTTTTGTAAAAGCACTTGTCTGAGGCCTGGAATTAAGAGGGGAGTGGTTTCTTCCTACTTTCTTTCTTTCTTTATTCACATATTAATTCTTTTTGGTCCCTTTCTTCTCCTCTCCCTCTAACCCTTCTTAAGAAGGGAGTATGTCTAACATCTACCACCAGAAAGTGTGCCACCCATCATGGGTGGTCCTCCCATAAGGCTCCTCCTCACAGAAGTCCTGTGGGACATGAGGGCCCAGTCTCTAAATGCCACTGCAAGAACTCAAGGAAACAGTGTGGTCTTTGATCAGAGCAAGTGTCTTAGCTGAGTGTGATGGCACATGCCTATGACACCAACTACCAGGAGGCTGAGGAAGGAGGATTATGAGTTTGAGGCCAGCCTGAGGTACACAGGAACAAAGTGACTCACAACATAAAATGGGCTGGGGTGTAGCTCAGTGACTCAGTGATTGCTTAGCATGCATGAGGCCCTGGGTTTGGCTTCCAGAACAGTGAAAATGAGCCACTGCAGAAGAAATACATAATGCTTTAGATGCATAAATTGGGGCTTGAAAACAACAGGCCAAAGACACTTCGTAGAAAAACACAAAGTATGTGAAATTCATTATGCAAATACTGAAAATGCTTCATGATGAATTGATGAGTCAAAATGAACCTGTAATGTTTGTGCTGGGCAGAAAAGTTTATTTTTATTCTGATGTGTGAAATTCTCCAGAGAATGAGGCTTGTTTTCCACATCTATAGACACACAGATGCCTAAACTAGGTAATTTGTGAGGGCCCTCAATACTCTTTGGTTCTTGGACTCTGCTTAATTTTTCTGTATCTTCAATTTTTTAAGTTGTCAGGAATGAAAATAAGCTCAACTGTTGTTAATGAAAGAAAAGGACTAAATATATCAAGCTTAGGTGTTTCTCAGAAAGATATTAGAAATGCATGTAACGAAAAGGTGGCAGCTGCACCTGCCTTGTCCTCCTCATCTATTTGTGTCACACAGATTTAGTCATGGTTTGGTGGAGCAGGACAAAAGGATGACAGAGAAGGAGGAGAAACAGATTTCAGAGATATGTCCTGAGTTTTACAAATTTGCAAAACATTTGGCAGTGAGTTATAGAATTAGATGGCATCTGTATTATATATAGTGACCTAGTGAAATTCATAAACTAAAATAAAAATCATCTGGTGCATCAGAAAATAGCTTAAAGAAGTTAAACCTAAAATTTAATATTTAAAATGAAGCACAAAAGGATTGTATTTATGGGAATGTTCAATCGTAAAGTGAGCGTTCCTCATGAATTTCTTTCGCAAGAGTCGCTTGTCAGAACAGTGGCATATGAAGACTGCCTGCTAGCACCATGCAGTAAACACCTTCTGTCAGCTCTGCCAGGAGAGTATCCAGGTTTCTTCTGACTGCTATGGAGCATGGGCTTTTTGTTTATGTTGCCATTTGCAACAAATAAACATGGCCCGAGTGACACCAGTCACAGGCATGCACAGCAGAACGAACTGCAAAGCTTCCTCGCTCTCCAAAGCATCAGAATTGGCTGTGAGCAACAGTCGCTGAGCCCCATGTCTCAACACCATGCCACAGGTACAGTAGTCCTCTCCTGCCCTGCCTGACCCCAGAACTCCTGCTGTCTGCACACCGTGTCAGCTCTGAGATACTCTGTGGCTGCCCCGTGACACTTGGCCATCTCAGGGGTGAAGCCATGAGGCCCGCAGCCAGGCTGGGCACCTCAGCAGCTACACCTGCCAAAGAACCGTCCCTGGGCCAGCCCAGGGCAACAGTATGGACACCAAGATAGCCAGCCTGGGGCCTCCATCCAATAGCCCTTGCAAGTCCTGGCTGGTGGCTTGCAGCCAGGGCACCACACAGGAGCGCAGGACACAGAGCCTCCCAGCCACCTTCCTCCTGCAGGCAGTGGCATGGGAGGCAGCGGGACCAGCCTCTGACCTGCTCCATGTCTACCCGGAGACTTCCAGTGCAGTAGGCTCTCAACCGCCAGCAGGGCCAGCAATGTCAGCTGCAGGTAAGGTGACTTTCCGGGCCTCGCTAGCAAGAGAAGGCTCTGGGCTGAACTTTCAAGGGTGGGAGGTTAGCATGCCCCCAGCATAGCCCCTTCTTAAGGCACAGGTGACCCCGGTCAGCGAGATGACACGGCGCTGAGCGTATTGGAACTCACGAGAATAAAGGAGTGAATGGTCCTAGCAGAGAATGAAGTAAATTACGCCGTATGGACAAAGTGAAACCTTAGGAAGCAGGGAAAAAAGCTTCTGAACAACATCACAGGGGAGCATTCGTGATGACTAAATCTGAAAATCAGCACACAAGGCTCACAGGCTGCTTGCTTTTTATAAGCATGCTACAACCCCTGGGCATGCGGTGGGGGAGCCCGCGCAGGACAGTGAGTGCCGGCTGCTCGTCCAGGGCAGGCACAACATCGTTTCAACCTGAGCTTCAGCTTTTGTCAAAATTTCTGCAAATCACTCAAACGGCCACGCGTGATGCTCGGCGCATTATTGATGCACGTTCGATATACACTGAAAGAACAGTGAATTACTTTACAATCTGGAACACTGGGACAAGAAAAAGTAATCAGAGCCCAAATCCCGTGCTCTCGCCACACCTTCGGAATACCGGGATCTGGCAAGGGAAACTGGAAGCTGGCAAGGAGGCGGCTCCCAGGGAGTCCCCACAGCTTGCGCATCCGGCTCACACCAGGACTCCCAAAGCCTCAGCACCCTCGGCTTCCAGGGGTCTCCGTTGCAGGCCTGCAGACAGCTGGGGGCCCAGGCGGCTCCTGAGGTTGGCTTCAGAAGCTGACAGGGAGGCGTTGCTGCCATCCACATGCCCCAAGGTCCCAAGGTCTGCCAGGTCTGCGAGGTCTGCCCTGCAGTCCCCAAGGCCGCAGGCCCCCAGGTTCTAGGTTCCATCCAAGAACTGTTTGCTGGTCAGTGCAGGGGCTGCCGACCATTGCAGGGGAGGATTAATGACCCTCACGCTCCCCAGATCGCACCAGGCAGCCACCTCCTCCACGAGACAGAACGAGCCAGGCCTCTGCTTCAGGAAGGAAAGGAGAAAAGCTCGCTCCTGGGCGTCTCTCCTGTAAGCGTCTGGTTCTTGGGGTCTGAGGGTCCAGCCTCCCTCTCAAGCACTGGCTTCTGTGGAGACCGCGGCACCTCTTTGGGCACATCCAACAAAGTATGCCCTGAGGAAGGTGACAGCGGGCCCGGGTGACCCCACTGCACCTACAGGTCCAGTGAGGCACTCACATCCACGCTACACGTACAGCAAGGAGCACGGAAGACGCACGTGCGCCTTCTCATAAGGGCGGAACCTGACACTCCCGCTCGCGGCTGCCTCGGAGTTCTCAAGGCCCCCATCATGAAGAGTCCCATAGGCCTCCGAAGTCAGCCGCTCCCTCGGAGGAAGGGCTCAGACTCTCAGCTGAGGACAGAGAACAGAGGATGAGGACGCCCCACGAGGTGCCACTCCCCATGGGTTCAGGGAGTTTCGCTCTGTGATTATGAACAAATCAGCTAAATGAAACACTGGGGAACGTAGAAGGAGGCCCTACGCCCTGCGCCACATTGTGGGATCAACAGCAATCTAACGTCTGTTCTTCCATGTGCTCCCCTTGCTCATACAAACATCTGTGCATTTATTTGTTAAGTTAGATACATGTCTCTTTTTCACCAAAACAGAATCACCACCCTCCCTTTCCACTTAAAAGTATACTATGGTCATTTCTGGTCTTGCTGCGTTTTCCAAGTTATTTATGCCTATGCCCAGATAATAGAAAAAAATGGCTTCACAAAATTAGTAGTTAACATGCTGTGTATTCTCTTTTCAGGGTCTTCAGAGTTTTGTGTCTAAAAGGTTTTGTACTCATTTCTTGTGCTGGATGGTTCATCGCATTGCTCAGTTTCTCTGCTTTGGTTTCAACTGTAGCTGATACTGACAGAAGTGTCACCCTGCAGCTCACCAGCTTTTTGCCTGATTCTCTGGGGCTCTGAACCCTTCCTCCGCACAGTGGGGTTCTCCTTTCTACTCTGCTTGAGATGTCTCACAGCAAACATCATCTGCTTGATGTCAGTGTTTTGTCTCTTAATCGTCTTTATTTGTGCTTTCCTGAGATTTCTTTGTGTCTTCTGTCACCCAAGTGAAGACACAGAAGTTTTCCTGCATACACAGTCATTCCTCACGTCAGTCTGGACCCTCAGTGGGGCTGCTGACCCCTCAGAGTACCCCATCTGTGCTCTCAGTAGGTCGAGTGCATCTGCTCTTCCCATCCTGTGTGAATGTGTCCATGACCTTAGGGACGATGGGCACTGCACTGGCTCAGACCTCTGTGTGCCTCCAGGAAGGTACAAGCTGTGTGGCGCACTCCCTGCTAGCACTCCTACCCCCAGGACTCAGCTGCTCCGAGGGCTGCTAGCCTGGAGGCTGCTCCTCACCTGCTGCCCCAGCCCCTCCTGTAACCAGTGGCCCAGTGCCACTGCCCTCACACCAGTCCTGCAGCGCAGTGGGCACTGACATCCACCTGGGGTCTCTGAGCAGGGGGCAGCCCCTCCATCACTCCTTCTTGGCCACACGATGCCAAAGAGCCTTGGCC
>PVJA010035562.1:0-21739 GCA_004027025.1 Myocastor coypus | reverse complement strand
GATTGAGCCAAAGCCTTTTGCATTGAACTATGTATCCTCTGCTTTTATTTTATAATAAATATTTTATTTCACTTTTTTCAAATAATACATTTTTTAAAATTTTTCTTCATCAATACGTGTTTGTGATTGCATTTCTTTGGGGTGGTTATGGCGTCAACGTCATCCACCTCACGATCCCTCTCTTGGATCTCTTCTCTTTAGCAATAGATCGTTCTCCCTATTTTCTCTCTCTTTTTTTCTCTTTCTGATGTATTTGGCACAGGGTCTCACGATAGAGCATGGACTTGTAGTGATCCTCCTGCTTTCAGCGTCCCCAGTGCTGGGATTACAGCTGCCAGGCCTGGTCTTGGTGGCTGGCTCAGAGCCAGACTAGATGGGACTGAGATGACACGTGGTGCCGAGGATCGAAACCTGGTCCCTGTACTTGCCTAGGCCGGGACTTAGCCCACTGAGCTATCCTGCTGACCCTCCATATTTCCTTTTAAGCTGTCTTTTTTTTGATTAGTTTTTTATTTTTTAAAAAGAGTATAAAGTAGAGATAAGAGCAGAAAAATTTATTAGTGATACAGAGTTTCACTTAATGAAGTGATATGAATTTCATAGTATTTGTTGTAATGCATAGTATTGTCTTCCAGTCAGTTATTCATTTTACCAGATATATGCATATAAAATTTGAAAAAGAAAAAAAAAGAAATATATAAAAAATTTAGAAGGGCTCTTTTCCATCTTGCAAGATGGTGGGTGAAAAAACCGAGAAGCCAGACACTAAAGAAGCAACCTTGGCACTGGGGAGATAGCTCTGTAGAATAAGCATTTGCCTGGCAAGAGCAAGGGCCTGAATTCAATCCCTGGTTCCACAATAAATAAATAAATAAATAAATAGATAGATAGATAGATAGATAGATAGATAAATAAATAAATAAATAAAACAAATCAAACCTGAAGCCAAGAAGGCTGCTGCCAGTGGTACTTGCAAAAAGGGTAAGGTAAAGAAGGTAAAAATGTCCAAAAAGGGGCAGCCCCACTGCTGCAGAAATCTTGTCCTGGCCAGAGCAATTGGTAGATACTCCTGATCTGATATGGATTCCAGAAAGGCTTTGCACAAGAGATAGTACACAGCTGATAAATCAAAGGTTGAGAAGATAAAGGAGAAAGTTCTTGTTACCACTGCAAAGCCTGTCGGTGGGAACAGGAATGGAGGTACCTGAGGGTCTAAGCTTTAAAACACGCCGAGATTCTACCCTACTGAAGACGGGCTGATAAAGCTCTTCAGCTATGGCAAGAAACCCTTCAGTCAGCATGTGAGGAAACATCGAGGTGTGGTCATCCTGGCACTATCTTGATCATCCTCACAAGGTGTCACAGAGGTATGAGAGTGGTCTTCCTGAAGTAGCTGGCCAGTGGCTTGCTACTTGTGACTGGGCCTCTTAGCCTTAATCATGTTCCTCTACAAAGGACACACCTGAAATTTGTCATTGCCACCTCTACAAAAATTGATCTCGCAAAGTGAAAAATCCCCAAGTATCTCACTGATGCTTACTTCAAGAAGAAGCTGTGGAAACCCAGACACCAGGAGGATGAGATCTTCTATACTGAGAGAGGGAGGGAGGGAGAGAGGGAGAGAGAGAGAGAGAGAGAGAGAGAGAGAGAGAGAGAGAGAGAGAGACCAAATTTCAGAGCAGCTCAAGGTGGATCAGAAAGTGGTGGACTCACAGATTTTAGCAAAAACCAAAGTTGAATTTGAATTCCTCAGCTCCAGGAATACTTGCAATCTGTCTTTTTTTTTTTTTTTTGCTCTGTCAAATAGAATTTGTCCTCATAAATTAGTGTTCTAAATTTCTTACTAAGAACTTAATTAAATAACTGACACATTTAAGAAAAAATAAATCTAGAAGAGAAAAAATACAAATAATTGAAAAAAGGAGAAGAAATGAATTAAAGCATTAACTGCTTCTTTTCATAGACCAGCAAAAATGGTGCAGTTGTCCAAGCCATCCTGCTTACACACAGATAAATCTCCCACTCACTCACCTGTCTCTCTCTACAATCCCGTAACTCTTTCCTCTTGAATAAGTTGAAGGGAATGACCTTACTCTTAAGCCATCTTTTACCTTTCATTTTGAGACAGGGCTTCCCTAAGTCTTCATGCAGCCGAGGCGGGGCTTGAACTTGTGATCCTCCTGCCTGCTTTCCAGAGTGCTGAGGTTACAGAAGTATGGCGTTATGCACAGGTAACTGCTTTTAGTAGAGTTATTTTTTGCATGTTGGTATGTCTATTCATTTGGCTGAAAACAGTAACACAAAGTAGAATAAAGTGGAAATTTTCCCCTATTCGTTTTGTATCTTCATCTCTGTTCCTATCTCCCATAGTGTAGTCACTTTTGCTAGTTTCTCTTACATTTTTTCGATGCACAGTGAAAAAAAATTCTTAAATACTTTATTTTTCTTTCTTTCTTATATAAACTGTAATGAGCAATATATATTGTTCTGTTCCTTACTTTATTTGGTTAGACTGTTGTATAACGTCCCGTTACGTGCATATTCCACAGTTGATTTATCTATTCTCCTGTCTAGGCTTATTTGAAACCTGTGTCTTTTCAGGCCAACCAGGCCTAACGTGAACTATGATATTCTGCCCCGGCAGCTGCATCACTAATGCAAGCAGGGAGCTTTGCCTCACTCTCCTATCCCAGTGCCTGGCTTCCTACACATCTTAACTTTGTCACCCGGGACATCATTGGCAGTCTTTGAAACACTCTGAATCTCCTAACAAGAGAGAGAATTGCGGGATAGGTTAATGCATTTTGAAGACCTGTGGTTTTGTCCTCCAGCAGCTTTGATTGTGAGATATTTTTATGTCCTAGTTTGATAAAGAGCCAAGACCTTCCCTCTCACCCTAACCAAGCCGAGTGGAACTTATACTGCATGTACCTTTTAAATTATTTGAACTCATGGGGTACCAGATGCATTGCATGTTTATTTGATGTCTAGATCATCTTGTATTTCCTTCCTTGTTAGAGACCAGTGTCGGCCTTGCCTTTTTTTTCTCATTCCTTTTAGTGGTTCAAAAGAGGGAAGGCTTTACTTTTTATGCCTCGTGGTTAAACTTTTCTGCTGGGTGGTTAAAGTAAAGCTAGATTAGTACACTGAGCTGTAAAAGGCTGAAAGGTACAACTTCCAACATTGTCAGTTCCTCTTATAAGTCAGTATTATGGAATATTGGACTATGTATATAGAGAACTACTTTCTCTTAGTTCAATGAGAAGAGTTTTTTGTACCAACAGTGATTAGAAAAATCATCATGTCTGCATCTTATACTCTGAATATCTACTGCGAAGACAACAATACGTATTATATTAATTATTGTAGCTGTACTACTAATGTGTTTTGAAAACTGTATCATTGTTATTTCTTATCAAAAGTAATAAAAATAAAAAATAAAAAAAGAGTGAAAGCTGACCCTAGGAGCACCCTGAAGCCTCAACCCATATATATTCTTCCAGATTTATGCCAGGTTAAGAATATAGGACTATCACAGCTAAAGGCATGACCCTGCGTGGCAATTTGACTTTTCATTCTTATAGCTTCTCTGTAGTTCCCTGGAGCTAAATTTGTAGGACCAGTATGTATCCTTTATAAAAGGCTTAACGTTTATCTTCTCAGTAAGTTCTCTGTGATCATCCTAAGTGATCTAGTCATTTCTTTCTTTCTTTTTTTTTTTACTTCAAACTGAGGTTTTTCTTTTCTTTTCTTTTTTTTTTTTTGATAGCAGTTGTTACACTTTGCAGTTATCTGCCTGCCTTTGTGATGAACATGGACACCCTGTGAAGGGAGGGGCTAGGTTGGCCATTCGATTCCAGGACCTGATGGGACGTGTCACATATGAAGATGCTTAGGACATCTCTACCATGACCACTGTTAATGTACTATGTATCAAAGCTATAATAAGGCCGGCCAAATAATAGCTCAGTGGATTGAAGCACCTGCAACCAAGTACAGAGGCCAGGGGTTCAATCCCCAGACCTACCCTGTTGGTCTCTGGCCCTGCTCCCAGAATGTGCTGAGATGGCAATTGGGACTAGGTGTGGTGGTGCCTGCCTTTAATCCCGGCTCTTGGGAGGCTGTGAACAGGTGGATTATTAGGAGTCCAATCTAGTAGTGAGACCCTGAATAACTAGTAGACCTTCCCTAAAATACAAAAAAAAGTACACACAAAAAAGAAAGGTACAGTAAATATCCAAGAACTCGCAGAGCCCAATATTTTTTCACTCAAACTTTTATTCACATGGGTTTTACAATCTTGTACAGTTGTGAGAACTGGAGCAGACACATTGCTGTATACGCTTTCCCCATTGGCCTTTTTTGTAAAACTGTAATTTCACACCCACAAGCTGGATATTGAGACATTGATAGAATCTACTATATCAATTCTTTTCAAGTTTCACAATTATCTCATTTCACTTTTGTCTGTGTTGATTATAGCTTTACATACTTTTAAATATTTTTGAATTCTGAATGGATGACTTCTTAATCTTGAAGACTTTGTGATGTTCAAACCTCACGGGTCTTAAATTTCTTATGCAATCAGAGAGTATTAGTGCTGGAGTAGGCCATTTTGTGTTGTAGGAATCCCCAAATTTTAGAATTTCAGACTGTAAATATTGATTTTAGTTGGTATATGGGAGAGTGCAGGAGCCTGCGCAGGACTGCTAACTTTAATTCTGACAAGCAAAGACATTAGAAAAGTTGTATGTATTTTATATTTTTCTAATTTTGCTAGGAACTGATTTTCCAGAAATGGTCGAAAAGAAATGTTAGGGCCAGGCAAATAGCTCAGTGCATTAGGGTGTCTGCTTTAGCAGAGCGCAGCCTGGGGGTTTGATCCCTGGCATATGTGCTGGCCCTGCCCCCAGGGCCTGATGAGACAGACGGAGACTGGGCGTGGTGGCGCACACCTGTAATCCCAGCTCCTGGGAGGCTGAAAACAAGAGAATCACTGAGTCTGATTGGTGTAGTAAGACCCTGTGGACCCTGTACTAAATACATAAAAAAAAGAAATGTGTATATTATAGGGGGAGCTAGAGTAAAAATCCTCTCGACTTCCTTCTACTTTGGCTGAATATTCCTTTCTCTCTGGACATGAAGTCCAGTTCCCTAAACCAGGTAACCCGGCGGGAGAAAATCGATCTACACAGTTTAGAGCTTAGCTGTTATCTGGTCCTTGTGGTTGGCTGGCTTAGGGGAACCCCAAATCTAATCTAATTGCCTTTTTCCAGGGACCAGAAAAGTTCAGTGTGTGGTTCAATCTACAGCATTCCCAGGGTAGAAACACCTGAGAGATGATCAGAGAATACTTCTTCTTTGATAGTCAGAGATAACATGTCCAAGAAATTTCTGGGAGGGTCCTTTCCCAGGGGGAAGCGCAATGCTGCCTAGGTCTACCATGTCCTTCTGCTACATTACTCGGTTTAGGGATCTTGGTTTTATGCCCAAAGAGAAAAGAATACTCAGCCTGTGTGGAAGGATGTCTAGAGGACGTTTAGTCCAGCCCCCCACATCATGTACACCTTTCTCTACTGATTCCAGAAAACTACTTATCTGGCCCATACTGGCACATGTTTAAAGGTGAGGACATCCCTCCCATGTAAATTAGGCTTTATCACACCTGTCGGGGTGGGGCTGTAAGACCTCCAGGGGCTTCCTGGTGATGCTGGACTCCCCAGTAGCAGTGACAATAGGCACAGGCAGCTGACTTTATTCCGGGGCCTATCTTGTGCATTCGACTGTCAGCCTCGTCTCTGACCTGCAGGGTAGTACTCTCCGATTTCCAGTTTCCTAATGAGGGCCTTGTTCTCACAGAGATAGAGTTCTTAGCGCTGGGTAACACAGCTAGTAGGAAGCTTGTGATTTGCATTTATTTCCTGGAGGTCCCGTCACCAACTGCTATGACCTTGGTGGCTCAGAACACAGACCTTCATTTCCTTACAATTCTGGAGGTCAGCAACTCCAAACCATGGCCCGGGGCCACCGTCATGCACAAGGCTTCAGGTGAGACTCCTTCCTTGTCGCTTCCCAATTCTATGGATGTTCTTGGGCTCGAAGCCACCTGGAAGTACCCACTTCGCGTGGCCTTTTCCTCTTTTCTGTATCTTATCTGGCCTTCTCATGATGACACCAGTCGTTGTATTCAGAGTGTCCTGCAGAGCTCATCAATGTATCTAAAAGCCTGTTTCCTAGTAAAGTAGCGTGTGCAGGCTCCAGGGATTTGCTGTAAATGGCCTTGGGGGGCACAGCCACTCAGCCCAGGCTGGGCTTTGCCTCTTGTGTTCCATTCCAGAGTCTCGGCTCTCCTGGGCCACACTGTAACCCGTGGAGCACCATGGAGAAAGTCGGTTTTCCCTTCCATGGGATGAATGAAGACAGCTTTCTCCTTCAGCGTTGCACCGTCACTGCCTTGCACGGTCCTCGCCTAAGCAGGTGCCCAGCAAAGTGAAGGCTTTAGCAGCGATTGGCCCCCTGCGTGAGTGAAGGCAGTTCTCCCATCTCTCGTTTTTTCCAGGCCTATAACCACGGGTTCCTTATAAGAAGTTGAGAACTTACTCTTCTGCTATTTAACTTGCCCAGCATTTCTCCCAGAATAAGACTTCCACTTTGAAGTATATGTGAGATCTAAGTCCCAGATGTAGGGGAAGCAAAATTTATTTTCTGAAGTTTTTTTTTTTTTTTTTTTTTTTTTTTTTAAAGATAGGATCTGTCTCTGTAGTTCAGACTGGTCTTGAACTCATGATGATCCTCCTGCCTCAGTCTCCCATGTGGTGCTGTAATTACAGGTGTGGACAACCATGCCCTGCTTTTTCTCCTCCTCTTCCTCTTCCTCCTCTTCTTCCTCTTCTTCTTCCTCTTCCTCCTCTTCTTCTTCCTTCTCCTTTTTCCCTCCTAGGTCTGAGAATTAAATTCACATAAGGCAGATTAATAGGAGAAATGAATATATATGTATTTCACATAAGGTTTATGACATTTAGTGTAAATTTTTGTGAATCCTTATAAGAAAACGAAACCCCTAGGAGGAAGTTAGGGAAGATATAGTTAATTGAGTTAGATGGAGAGCTTTGAACTGTGAAAGTGGGGCAAGGCAAGGGGCCTGAGGTAGGGACATCAACTGGGAGAAGTGACTAGGAAGGTGACAACATTCCCAAGTCTGTTCATACAGCACTGTGTTGCTCTCTCTTGGTTAAGACATCACTTTTCCTTTGGAGAAGGAAGGACATCTTCCATATGAGGATTTTTAGCTCTTTCAGGAAGAGAAGGGAGGGACAGAAGAGGGTCCTTGGGCCTGCTGTTTTCACTTCCTTTCCAATGGTACAAGAATATAGTTTGGGGAGCCTCACTCTGCCACCCCTAAGGGTGGAATGGGGCTGTTAGGACTCCAGGTTGCGCAGTGTAGTTGTTTACAGTAGCTACAGGTGTTCTTCAGCTTAGAGAAGCTCTTGAAGTCCTCACTGGTTAGTTAGCATCAAAAGACATTTAAAGCTGTTTCTCATTACTAGTAGCCGAACTCAGCCATTCAGATTTTAGGGCCAAATTCAGCCCTCCATTATACCAGGGCAGTTTCTATTGGTTTTGGATTCCTATGATCGATTCTGAGTTTGAAAGAAAAAAAAAAATCCAAATGGTATACTCTGGAATTTAGTGAAAGGGCAAATGTACTCATGAATGTATCTAGTTTTCCCTATCCATACCAAATTATTGAGTCATGGGAAAGAAAGAGGTGAATCACGGGAAAGAGGAGAATCTTGGGAAAGAGGTGAATCATGGGAAAGAGGTGAATCATGGGAAAGAGGTGAGTCATGGGAAAGAGGTGAATGATGAACCAAAGCAGTTTTCTGTAAGAATAAGTCAGGTTTTTCATTATCAAATATTAGCGGACTAATTTTGTTCTTCATCTGTATTTCGTTTTAGTTTGTATCTGCAAAAATAAAGTTTTATCGAAACACAGCAGTGCACACTCATTCACTTCTTGTTGGTGATTTCTATCCTGCTATAGAGGCAATGTGGAGGCCACGTGGCCTGCACAGCTCCAAAATATTTGCAGCCGGACCCTCGGTAAAGTTTGCCAGCTCTTTATTTGCCCTGCTGCTCCTTCTCTGGAATTCTTCTGGGAGGCTCAAGGGTCCAAGCTAGAGTCTGGCTATTGGTTTGACTTTAAGAGGGGAAAGAACATAGGTGGTATTTTAGCATAGGTCCAACCAACTTCCTATCCCAAGCACGACTACCAAACTGTTAACCTCTGCTGCCTATTTTGGCATGTATTTGGTATGGTCTCTCTATTCATACATTTATTTTTATCTTTTAATCTTTTAATTGACAAATAATTAGACGCATTTATAAAATATCATGTGATGTTTCAACACATATATTCACTGTATAATATTTGCATCAAGATAAACATATCTATGTCAGTCTTTTTTTTTTTTTTAATTACATTCCAGGGCCGCTTAGGCTAAGTTCAGCGTGCTTGTACTGCGAGCAAATTTATGCTCTCGGTATTATATGTGCTACAAGTTTCACTGCTGTCAAAACATTTTTAAAAATAACTCATGCACCATCAAGATGAATTAGATTTTTAAAAGTAAAGTCTACCTTAATATGCAGATCAGTAAGAAACTGGGATGGTAATTAACTTCTGCCCCTGTGTGGCAAGCTAGGACAGAGTCACACTAATGTTTAAACTTTTTTAAATTATTTTTTTAGACTAGAGGTTAAAACAAAGGAGAGATAATTACTCCCGGTGGTGGACTCGGTGACTCTCCCATCATGCTTTGCACCATAGCCTCTATTATGGTGGATCCTTCGGAAGGAAGTATGTTTTTTTGAGGGGGGCTCTGCTTAGCCCTCTTGCTCCCCCCTTTCCTGACTGCCTTCATTCTACTTATTATTATAACATGCTTTAGGTCTCTTCCTCTGGAAACCTCTTCTGACCCCTCAGACTTGATTAGCGTTCATATTGTAAATTCCCTCATGCCTTGCATATTTATTTTTGGGTCTTTTATTACATTAACCTCATCGCATATTAATGTTTTGGTTTTTACCCCTGACTGCAAACACTGCGAGGGCAGAGAGTCTGCTTCTGACGTTGTGCCTCCCTCTTGTAGTCTATGTTTTTGAGTCTATGTTTCTTGACTAAGTGGCTGGAGGCTTGAGAAGTCTCTGAAGGGCACATGAGGACAGCCCCTTTATCTACCTTTATTTGTGCTGGCGTGCGTGAGGACCCTAAGACAGTAGTGGTGAGCTCCTCTTTCCTTTCTTGTCTTTATTTCTCTGTGTGTATGTTTTCAGTGGAGTAGAAAGTGGAGTAGAAAGAATAGTTGACACTCTGTCTTAAAGTGACCGTGTATCTGACCCTCTTCCTCTCTAGTAATGTCATCACGCTTGTATCTCGGTGCTGCGGCTTCTCGGAGGCTGACAGGCGGAACAGCACGCGGCCCTCATCTGTCACATGGAACAACTTGCGGATTCCTCTCATGTGAGTGAAATATAGAGACTGGGATATTTTTCTTCCCAGGCTATCACGATAATTGCAAGTAACCATATCAGGGCATGAGGGGAAAAGGCAGGAAAATAGACCGCTTGGGTGAAGGGCGGCTAATCCGCGCAGGTGTTGAGCGTCATCCAGGTGCAGAGGCTTGGGGTGTGTTTCTTGTTATCGAAAAGCTGAGGACTTAAGGAGCCTCTCGGCTCAGGAAGGGCTCTGCCTTGCTCGCATTCCTACCCGTGAGCTTCCTGCTGGAGCAGCGCTCCCGTCGCCTTGGGAGGCCCAGCCCACGGGACCTGACACATGGGGTGCGTATGTTCTTGAGCGGGGAAGCAACGTGTTTAGTATTCCAGATCGATAAACTGTAGTAGAAGATCGGAAACGGGCTATGAGAAATCATTAAGCAGAGCAATTCTACCCTTCCTGAGTTTTGTATCAGAAGGAATAAATAGCACTTCATTGCTCTTGCAGTTTAGATTTTACAAGCTGGGCCCTGGCGGGATGGAGTATCAGATAGTACTGTATCAGCGACACTTTTTAATGGCTCGGTTCCATAGAGAGAAACTGTGCTGTATGGCATTATCTTAGTTAACAGGAAGCTTTTTCCTTGACGCTAGTGAAAAGTTCTAACGTGGCGACAGAAACAAGATACAACTCAGCAGTCATTCAAGTCATGACTTTGTTGTATTTCGAGATGGCTTTAAAATCACTTAGTCGAATAAAACCCTGCAGTATGGTAACTGCCAGGTTGCTTTATCTAATTTATGAAACAGAGGCAAAGGAGTCAACAGTAACCCTCTGTTTCCATTATTACATTAGCTATTACTCAACCGCAGAAAATATGTAACTATTTTGTGTTCACTTGAATTTGGTTATTAAGCTTTGATAGAGCCTTCATTTAAGCAAATGCCTTTGTCTACAACAATAAACATGTTAAGTCTTTTGTGTTCAGAATCTGATATGACCATTATTGCATACGCCACCCACAAAGGCACGCTACAGTGATACTTACTATTCGTTTGTGTTTGGGCCAGCATTTTTTCAGTCAATCCACAGTGTCTTGTTTTCCTTCCTGACTTTCAGAAAGACGTTTTAGGATCTACAGGGCCTATACTCTTTCAAGAACATGAGCAGGCACTCATAAACACGAAGCTGCTCATAGCAACTTCATAAAACTGAGTTTTCAAGATTAAATAAGCAGCTGGTGGTCGGAAAATGTTTTATACCTGGTATTTAAAAGATATTTTGACTATTGCCAAAAGGAATCAAATTCTTCACACTGTCTTCCTTTCGGAGGCTGTCATATGCCACCGTGTTGTGTAGAGCACAGGCTGCAAAAGGAGATAGACTTGGATGCTTGCCTAAATTCCTCTGCGTGCAGGTCTGTGACCTTGGGCTTCAGCTCCTGTGCACATAAGGTAACTGGACTCCTCTTTCTTAGTGTGCAATGCACTGCATTACAGACACATCTCGGGATAGCACCGGAGGCGTTTCCTGTAGAGCTTCCCGACCCGTCGTTACTGTAATGAATGCCCAAGTTTCTTCACACCCCATGTGGTGTCAACCTCCATGAAACCTCAGTGAGTGTCAGTTAGGTCACACAGCAGAAATATTGTTCTCCTTCCATGAAGGCTCTCGAATCAGGATCAAGACGCCTAACAGTAACACGGAGCCTCGGTACTTGGATCCAGCCAGAGACAGAGGTGGAGACAGTGTCACCATGTGGGTGATTATTTCAGGGGCTGCGACTGCAGCCCATCATCCAAGCCTACACTCCCAAGCCAATATTGCTTCTATAATGAAACCTTTCTTCTGTTCTTTTAACTTGACATAAAAGTTAAATAAGTGTCTTAGGTGTACAGACTAGAAATATACTGCCTTCCCAGTGAGAAAGCATCCTACCAGATGTTTGGGGCTTGTTTCCTGTATCTGGTAGGCGCCTATCTGCTTGGGATGTGCTTGGGATTTCAGCTTCATCTCTCTCCTTTACACCTGTGTTGTGGGGCTAGCACGCTGCCTCACCCAGAGTTCCTCAGACCAGCACCCTCTAGGGGAGCAGCGGGCACACAGGCAGACCTGCTCTCTGCCACTGGCTTCTGGACAAGGTCCATGGTTCTCGCGGGGGTGGAAGCTCGCTTCTCCTTTGCGTCATTCTCTTCTGTCAGCTTGAATGAGTCATCGAAGTAGGTGCTAGGCCCTGGTGCCAAGTGTGGCGCACAGTCAGACAGCATTTGAAGACACTCCGCCTCAGCCCCACGTTGGCGATGCCCCTCACCTGACTCAGGCACTGGAGACTTTCAGAGCGACACCATCTGGCAAGACACGGAAGGCCAGGCCTGCGCCAACTGGCAAAGCTGCTCCCGTGCCAGCTCGCAGATACTGTGCGCAGTATTTGGATGGCTTGCAAAACGTTTATCACTTTTTAATGAGGCGAGAGCAAGGGATTTCAGTTCCCTAAAGAAAATGTGGGCAGCCCAGAGTGACAGAGTTAGCCAGTGCGTCAGGAGAGGTGGCAAGCACTGCACCTGGAGCTCGCGTTGGAAACAAAGGCGGTTTCACCTAGGGCCCTTGAGGGGCGTGGCGGGGGTGCTATGTCCTTGGTGTGTCCGGGTGGAACTGGGGACGAGATCCTTCAGCCCTTGTGACCACTCCCTCGCTCGTTTCTCCCGCAGCGTGACCAGTCCTTGAACGCATGCGCCGAGAGATCTGGCTACCGTTTGGCCTGTCCTCTAAACCGGGGCCTGCCATGCTCATTAAAATGAAAATTTGTTGAATGGAATTTTCCCGACTGGCAGAAGAGTTTAAATGTCAGATGTTGTTAGGCCTGGATATAAATATTATGTTTCTATTGTTAATTAATTGCGGTGCCTCAGTACCAGGGATCCAAAATCCAATTTAGTCTGCAATAGGCTGGTGGAGCAGGGCCAGCGTTAATGAATGCAGGAGGAACAAACGTATTCAGAGTTCCCGCTGCCTCTGACAATGTCCCCTCAGAAAAATGGCAGATTTTGGCATGTCACTCTAGTTCAAGAAGTGATAAAGCAGTCAGCACTGAGACTCTTTGTCTTTTGAAGCCTCTCACGCGGTGCTTTCTGTCAGAGCAATTGTGCGGCCGGCCCTGCGTCTGTCGCACCATTAAAATTCCACACAGACGCCGCCCTCGTCCCGTGCCCGCCCTGCCAGCCACGGCTTCCACCCTGAACCTGTTGTTACCTATATAGCTCACTTCCGAGCTGCAGACCTGAGGTATCCGGCCCTGTACGCCTGTTTTTTTTTCTGGGTGGCGTTCGTTTTCTTCTCTTCCTTTTGCTATCAACCCTTCCTTTCTTGTAGTTTTCATCCACTGTTCTGGTTTCCCAGGCTCAGCCACCTGCCCGCCAAAGTGGCCACTGTTTGTTAAGATCATTTTGCTCCCAAACTGAGCCAGTGGCTGAACCTCACTCAGAATAATGTCGGTAGCGTGTGTGCGTCGGGAAGGGGACTCGGCCCTTCAAACTGCCACTGCAGAGCTGCAAACCAGCAGGCACAGCGACCGCCATCCTCAGCCGATATTTTGTTTAATACGTGCTGCGCAGGTCGCATCTTGCTCGGCCACTTCTGGGCGTTCCAGAAGCAGATGGGCGTGGCAGGCGGAGGAGAGCTAATTAAGGCTCTGGAAGGCAAGACTAATACGGTCCAGCGGTCAGGGACCCTCACTGAATGCCTGGCATCCTGGTCTGGGCCAACCTTGCTTGCCCCTGCAATTATACCAGCTGAGAAGCAGAGAGGGGAAGATAAACTTTGGTCTGCTCTGAGCTCCCCTGTCCAGCAGTGTCTGTCAGATTAAAAATGAGAGGGAAAGAGGCCAGAGAATCTTCCAGATGGAGAGTGCAGAGGAGGGCACAAGCAGAATCCCTTCTGCGGTGACTGCCTGGGCAACGTTGGAGCCCTTGGCCTGGAGCCAGGTAGAGCACAGACTGCTGCCTGACCCCAGAGTGGAGCCGGGGCCTGGCCAAACAGTCACCCTTGCACCAGGGTGGTTTATGCTCAGTGAATATGTGCAGGCCAGGTAGTAGAGATAGAGCATTCATCCCTAGGGCAGAGTGATTGTGCTCGGAAGTTGGGTCCCTTGTCCTGGGCTCCCCTTAAGCGTTCTTTCCCTGAGCTGCATGGAGAGGGGGTGGAGCTGGTGACTGCGGGAACCAAACGGGTAGCTGGCACTCTTGGCCTTCCTGTTTCCTTCCTAGAATGGCGCAGCCTTGTGGGAAAGGTGACCTTAAATAGGGGAGAGACAGTGGTAAGGGAGGTGGTCCTGTGTCCTTGGGCTGACTCCTATGTAGACCTCGGACACAGGCCGCAGGGCTTTGGTGAGGCCACAGGGCAGTCACCCTCAGACTTCTTGGTGACATGCATTTATAACGGGCTTCAGCACACATTTGGTGGGATCTGGAGGGCAGAAACTGGGATAGGATGTTGCACACATGAACGTGTTTAAACTAAAACTCTCTGACCTCTGTGTAATGATTTAAAGGTAAAAAGGAGGTTAATCACGAGTATCTGCTTAGACCCTCTTTAGAAATTATTAATTGGACACGGTGTCTGTATAGCCTGTGTTTCTCCCTGAAATGACCTGCTTTTTTTTTTTTTTTTTTTTCACAGTTAGGCTCACAGAGTTTTGGGGAGTGAGTGCAATTGGGAGCGCAGCTATTTGACTTGAAATGTCATCTCATTCTGAGAAAACATACAGGAGCCACGTTAGGGCATGCTTGTGCAAATGCCACATTGTCATGGGGTCCTGCTGGGACCAGGACAGTGCTTCCTAGCGCTGACTGGTGGTCAGACAACTCATTGGCCCTCCTGTACCCCACTGTCAGGGCACCAGCCGAGCTTGGGTCATGCTGCCTGAGGTCTCGCGCCACTTGATTGGTCTATATCGTCAGCTGCTAATTCTTGGCTGATTGGTATTCTGTTCCTCTGTTGTTACCTAATGATTCTCCAGTTCTCATGCTACTTGGCAAATTTACTTTTCCAATGCCTGGAAAATGTGACGGTATTGAACAGGTGTGGTAAGGGCATGTGTTCTCTGTGTGTTTGTGTGGTGTATGTGATGCCCCAGAAAGTCAAGCTTTAGTAGAGAGGTTATTGTGTTTTGAAATTGTAAAGTACAAAATGGAAGAGAGAGAGAGAGAGAGAGAGAGAGAGAGAGAGAGAGAGAGAGAGAGATTACAAACAAAATACCGAACCAATCTTAGCAGCGTGGAAATGCATGCCTTAATCCCAGCACTTAGGAGGCTGATGTAAGAGAATCAGAACTGCTTTGAGTTGGAGGCCAGCCTAGGATATTTAGAGAACTCAGCCCAAGTCTGAACTATACAGTGAGGCCTTGTCTCAAAAGACAAAAGGAAAGAAAACCAACCAACCAACCAACCAAACAAACAAACAAAAAAACCCAGAATTCCTAATCAGTGTTCACCTCTGATAGTAATGAAAACTTATTCCTTTATTGAGTAGATTTCATTGTATCTGTTATATGCTAGACACTGAATTTAATGTAGGATAAAATAGATATCAGTTATATTACTGTTGTTGAATTTATGGCCTAACAGAAAGATTTCCACCTACTTATTTTTACAGTGTTGGTCAGTTTTCCAAGTAAATCCCTAAAGTAAGAATTACTCTGGCCATCTCCTCTGAACTCAAATATACTTACATTTCAAATAGTTTCAGAATATTCCATAAGGAATGCATAACTATAAATTAAAATAAAAGTCTTGAGAATATATTAAAAAAGGACCATTCGGGGAGACTGTTGCTGCTGGTCTTCAAGAGGTTTTAAATTGCTGTGAAATTCTTAAGTAATTCCCTATGTTTAAAATATCCATTCATCATCAGGTAGCTTAACTAGGACTGCAGTTTTCAACTGCCTGGTTTTCACTGACGTGTAGAAAAAGGCATTCAGAGGAACTGGATGAGCCTTATTTGAAAACTGGCTCTCATTTGAAAGAACGTTGCAATATCTGGTCTGCAGGGGCAGCTCACTGAATGTGGTATAAAAATGAAAATTAGGGCTGAATTTATGCAGCCTCTTCTGGGATCCAAATGCACTAGCTCTGCCTCAGGTAGGTTGGTAATCATGAAAGACTTAAAAGGCAGCAACCAGTCCCTGGATGTCTCAGTTACTCTGCTCTTGTGTCTGGGACAAATACCCGACACCCAAAATGAAGGAAGGAAAGGTTTATTTAGCTCAGTTACTGGAGGTTTCAGTCCACACTCAGCTGGATCCAAGGCAGAGAGGCACATGGCAGAGGGCAGCAGTTCATGGCGGCGGAACAGCAACAAAACGGTGACAGAGGCAACGGAACAACCAGGGCTGCAGAGAGCAACAACAAGAGTCTGTCTCTGTCTCTGTTTATATTACACCCAGGCTCTCCGTCTCAGCCTATCCACCTTAGGCCACACCCACAATCCCAGAAGTACTCAGACCCATAATCCCATCAGTACCAAAACACATAATCGTAGTAGATCATGAGTCAAGTCTCAAACTCAAAAGTCGCCGTCCCATGATTGCATGAGGCTTTGCGGGGACAACTCGACATAAACCATAACACCAAACATGGTAGATAGGTCAGGGAAAAGCTGCAGAAGGCAGCAATAGAGTCGGGTTTCTTTTTTCTTGTGAAGTCTTATCATGAATAAAGCGTGGCACGATGGTCCCCAGAAATACCCTTACACTGGAAGAAGATGACTCATAGCCAAAGCAGGTTTCTCTTGATTCTAGATAGATGTTTCTTTCTATTCGGATCACTTGAGAGCATAACACGGGGTCCCATAACCCATTCTATGTCTCTATAGCAAGGTTTCACGTTAGCATCCATAGCAGCTGGCTGTGCCTCAGGCCTTTTCCCTGAGGGATGCAAGAAGCAATCTTTGTGTTTCTCCACCTGCTGCAGTGAGAGAGGAGACACATACGTACCTGTGCAAGAGGGGCGGGCCCGTGTTTACGCCGACACGATGCTTCACCAGACGGTGTTGCACGTGTTTACCTGAGCATCACACAAGGTGTAATACAGCCACACCATTCTAGGATCTGGATTGGTATTTTCATTTTATTTATTTTTTTTTTCCAGTACATTCTACCTTTTTAATTTTTAAATTCCTTTTAATGAGCAAAAAATACAACAGGGATGAAACAGTTTTAAAATCAGGTTAGTAGGATGGTTACCATAATGGATACATTGCATATAATTGTCTTCATAGTAGTTATTCAGAGGACAAGATGCAGACCTGATATCTTGTCTAAACAATATGAGTACAAACTTCTATTCTCAGTGAACTGAGAGAAAGCAGCTGTATACCCATCCTAACTCTCTCATGTGTGTGCGTGTTTGTGTGTGTGTTCGTGTGTGTATGTGTGTGTGTGTGTGTGTGTGTGTGTGTATTTTTTGCCTCACAAGAGAATGGTCTTCTAATTATGCTTTTGTGAAGTTAGTGATGCGTGACACTAGGTTGTCCAGTAACTGATAGCTGACCCTAACCAGACAGGGCGTTCATCTCAGGAGTGAGGTAGCTTGTTTGCTTCAGGCACTGGGCCAAGACCCACTTACACATATTTCATCAATTTTCTAGCTTTGCGGACCCCAGCATGTCCACCTGTGTCATTTTGTTTTGTCAGAGATGGGTGTTCCACTGCAGTTAGAGAAGAGATATTTGGCTAAGTCTTTAAACGAGCTTTTCATCCTTGAAGACAGTCCAAAGATTGTAGGTCCTTGAATTTGGCAAAATAACCCAATATAGTCTAACAGTCCACTATAGCAGTGGGTTATCAGCAGAGCTGGCAATGTCAGAAGTCGATCTGAGCCTTTTACAGCCCAGCATGCTAATATGCTTTTACTTTTTGATCTTAACCATCCAGCAGAAGGGTATAACCATGAGGATTTGCTTTTCCTTAAAAAAAGCTTTTGTTTGATTTTTCTGGTTGAAGTAGCCCAGTTCTGCATATTAGCACATGGAAATGCAGATTTGTAAGTCTGGAGGATGTCGAAGTGAATCATCGGATTACTCATGCATGGATGATGGAGATAATTATTATAGCAAAATATGTATTTTCATAACGGAAGAGTGGTGTGGCATAGGATGGTGTGGATGATGATTGCCTTGACATTGGCCATGGGAGCCAAAGTTCTTGTGACAATGAACTGGGGTAAGAATTGACCGACACAGAAACAGGAAAGGCAGACCTTGGTTAAGGGCACAAAGAAAACAGCAAAATGGTGCACAGTGGCTGCCCAGCTAAAAGAAATGCTCCAGTGTGATAATGAGGGGGGGAAACGTAGCGAGGGGCTGGACCGAGGTGAACCCTGTTGGGCAGAAGGCCAGCACTGCCGTTCAGGGTTGGAGATTACAACCAATGAACCGCTGTAAGGTTCTGTGAAATACACAAGGGTTGAGACACAAGTGAAGCTTTTTGAGTGCATCAATAGCTGTACACAAAGACAGACGTATTTTGGTGCCTACTAGCTGAACTGAAGGCATCCATAAATCTGTTGTACAAAGCAGGGATTTCTCATGGTAATCATAGAGAAGCAAAGGACTTGTGAGAGCATGATGAGGTAAATATGCCATCACATGTATGCCCTTGTAGATCTGAAATTTATTAACTTTCAATTTAAGAATTTATCCTGGTACTCAGACATACGGTCTTTTTTTTTTTTTTTTTCTGTACCAGGAATCCAACTCAGGGCCTGTGCTTGCCAGTCAAACACTTATTCCACTGAGCTATCTCCCCATCTCAGACATAAGGTCCTTATTAATGTAGTGATGAGCTGACTGATACCATGAATAGACTTATTGCACCCATTGCCCAAACTAGGTGGAATGTGACATATGATGGTTGATGTTCCAGCTTCCAAGTGATGTTACATTGGCCGGCAGAGTCCAAGTGGACCCGTGCAGTAACAAAGCAGACATTCTAAATGAAATGTTGCAATTTCAAAACAGAATTAAAAACAGTGTAATCTTTGGATTTCAGAAAGACTTACGTTGGCCTTGCACATGGAAAGGAAAGACTGTTATAGTTGATATCAACATTGCATCCTTGTGGAACGATTGCTAGGAAAACCTCCACAACATGGAAGCCTGAGATGGAAACTTTTTACAACAAAACCAAGGACGGAGTAGATTTTGTTGGTGAGTCCTGTAACAACTGTGATGTCACTCAAAACACAAAAGGTTGGACAATGTTTGAGTTTTACTCAGCCATAAAGATATGTGGCACAAAGAGTCTGCGAAGAAAATTGATACCAAAGACCACAAAAAAGATTTCTTAGTGGATTGGGAGTGGAATTAGTATGAGATCACTTATAGCAAAGGAAAATGTTTTTCTGCTCAGGGAAATATTCAAAATATTGGCATAAAATCCCAAAGACCTACTACAGTATCAGGAAAATAAAAAAGATGTCAACCAGGCCCTACAAAAAAGGGCAGGAAAGCAAAATATTTGTGCTATCAGTGTAAGTTACACTTATGCAAGTCAAACGTGAAATTGTCATGTAGAAAGACTGGCGCTGGTTGACAATTGAAGCAAAGATTATTTTTGTGGTAGAGTTCTATTGGTATTTTGTTTGTAGTTTACATAGGTTTTTTTATTTTTAATTTAATTTTTTTTTTTCTTGTTTCAGAACCTTTGTTTATTCACTCATTTTTATGGCCGGCTCAGCCCGCCCTGAGGGCAGGGCTGGTGCAGCATGTGGTGCTGGGGGTCGAACTGCGGTCCCTGAAGCCGCCCAAGCTTTCCCAAGCAGGCGCTTTAGACCACTGAGCCATCCTGCCGCCCCCCACCCTTTATTTCTGGTTTTATCTGTTATGTTTTAGAAACAAGTAAAGAGCTGATATTAACATGCTGGTGGATATTCTATGCACTCATTACCTACTTGATGTGTTATTATACCGGTATCCTATTTCTCTGTTAAGTGCATGTTTGCAAAACATAGAGGGGATCTCCTGACACAACAGGGAGAGAACAGAGGTAACAAGAGTGACATGCCACCTAGCAAGGGAAAGCTCCACACATGTGCTGTCAGTGTCAGATGTGTGCACGAAACACACAGTTGCCCTGTGTGAAGACTCTCCTGGATGTGACAGCTGAAACAGAGATCTTTTCTGAGGTAGACTTTTGTGTTCACGTACGTTTTTGTCTCTGATACCATCTCAGGCTGTGTGAACAAGTACATAGCCAGTGTGGCAATGTTGACGCCTATTCTAAGCACTCAGTGCACATTTGATGTTTTATTATATTGACATATTATTTCCTAATTTTTAGCTGTGACAGTGGAGGTAAAGATTTTGTTTTTTCGTAGAGTGCTGTTGGCATTTCTACTGTAGTTCACACTGGAATTTATTTTGATATTATCCTTAGGTTTTTATGAGTATGTACACAGCTGATGTGAAAATATTTATTTCTTCTAAGTGCATAAATAAACTAAGATTTAAAACTATTTTGTGTGCCTATTAACTGTACACTGCATAATACAATAAGATCTTCCTGACAAAATAGAAAAACCAGCAAGATGTCAACTATATTTCACAAAAAGGCTAGGAAAGCAGAACACATATGCTATCAGAGTAAGCAATATGTGCACGTGAGGAACTTTCTGTTGTCACAAGTGAAGACTCCCTTAGGTGTGGAAACTGAAATAAAGATTTGCTTTAGAGTGCTACTAGTATTTTCATTGTAGCTCATCTAGGAATTCATTTCTATTGTTCTTTTTGAGATTTTGTGTACGCCAAACCAGTTGGTATTGGAAATTTTGATGTGCTTTTAAATAAATACTCAATAAATATTAATGATGCAGTGCTTCATTTTTGTGATACTTTTTCCTGTGAAGCACTCATTGCTTAATATAATAAAACTCATAAAATTAAACTTAGACGTGGGTTTGACACCCCCATAGGCATGCTGCTTTATGACACAATGTGTTCTATGCTCTGCAGAAAGGTGCTGGCTGTGGGACATGGGTAAAGAGAAGCTCAAGATTTGTAAACATCTCCAAAACTTCCAAGAGAAGCCAGGTGTTATTGGCCTGTTTTCCTCTGCTTCCGTGTTTATTTCCTTTAGGGGCAGCTGAAGTCCAAATCTATTTGGATTCATTTAAGTCTAGTTTATGTCTTGCAGAAAGCCACGTGAAGGCTCTAGACATTGTTTATCCTGGACCAAATTGTGAGCACCAAGGTAGGAGAAGGACGGAGTGTAACCTAGCAACCTGGAGTTTAGGCTCTCAAGTACTGGGATCAGTGCAAACATGGGGAAGGAATGGCTTCTTTAAGTGGCTAATCTTCTGTCTAGTGATAGGTACTTTGAGGATAGGAACAAGAGCTTTTTAGTACTGATTTGTTCCTGTTCTATATTATTGACACACAAATACACGTACAAAGACATAAATTTGCACACAACAAAGATAGATATAAGCCGGTGAGATAGCTCAGCCCACTTAGCATCTCCTTAGGCAAATACAATGACCAGGATTTGATCCCCGGCCCCCGATGGCCCCCAGTCCCACCCCTGGGCATGCTGAGCCAGTCGTGGAGACTAGGCCTGGAGGCATACACTTATAATCCCAGTACTGAGGAGGCTGAAAACAGGAGCACCAGAGGAGTCTGAACTGCGTAGTGAGACCTGGACCAAATATATTTACAAAAAGCATGAAATCCCTTTGTGCTTTTTTACTCACCTAGTGTTTGTCAGTGTTGAGAAAGGATCTTGTGCTGGCAGTGTCTCTGCAGATAGATTGGCTTGAAGAGTGAAGGCCACAGGCATAAAGAAGTTCGAAGGTAAAGTGTAAGCACACGAGACAGGGATACTTCTTTTCTTTTTTGGTGTTGGAACTGAACACTATATCTGTCAACCCCTGCCCTTTAAAGAGTTTTAAATTTTGAGACAAGGTCTTGCTAAGTTTTCTAGGTGGAACTCAAACTTGCAATCCTCCTGAATCAGGCTTCTTCAGGGCTGGGATTCCAGGCATGTGCTACTGGGCCTGGTTAAGAAATTAATACTTATAAGTAATAGAATGACAGTGTATCAGAAAGTATTAAATGATTAAGGTGAGCCCTCTTTAAGACTAGGCCCTCTCGGGGGCTGGGGAGATGGCTCCGAGGCACAAGTGCCTGGCTGGCAAGGGCAAGGTTGTGAGTTTGAACCCCGGTCCTGAAAAAAAAAAAAAAAAAAAAAAAAAG
>PVJA010035561.1:0-21765 GCA_004027025.1 Myocastor coypus | reverse complement strand
CCCGGCAGGATGGCTCAGTGGTCTAAAGCGCCTGCTTGGGAAAGCTTGGGCGGCTTCAGAGACCGAGGTTCGATCCCGGGCACCACATGCTGCGCCAGCCCTGCCCTCGGGCGGGCTGAGCCGGCCATAAAAATGAGCGAATAAACAAACAAAGGTTCTGAAACAAGAAAATAAATAAATAAATAAATAAATAAATAAAAAACAAATAGAAAAGAACTCAACAAGAATTACATAGACATAAGAAAATATCTCGGGATTAATCAAACTAAACTGTTACACTAATAAGGATATAGAAGGTAGAGTATGAGAAAAATTAAAGAAGTAAAATTTAAAAAATAAAGAATAGGAAGATAGAGCTGGCTGATAGCTCATTGGACTAAAGAGCCTGCTTAGGCAGATGCAGGAGTTTGTGGTTCGATCCCCAGCCAGCCAGCCATGCATTGGGTGTGGTGGTACATACCTGTAATCCTAGCAATTGGGAAGCTGAAAGCAGAAGAACCAGTACAAGTCGAATCTGTGTAGTGAGACCCTGTAGTCTCTGTAGACCCTGCACTAACACACACACACACACACACACACACACACACACACACACACACACACAGAGAACAGGAAGATGCAAAGAAAAGTGGACAAGTTATCCTACTAAAGAGTAAAAGAATTATGTAAAAGTAATAGAAAAGAATAGACAAGAAAAAGTGGAATGAACATACCAAAAACAAAATAAAGGAAGAGAAAAACAAGTAGAAAAAGATAAAAAGACCTCCCACGAACAAGAAGCAAGAATGAAAAGAAGAAAAGGGGGAGGAGGAAGAGGAAGAGAAGAGGAAGGAAGAAGAGGAAAAGGAATGGGCCTAAAAACCTCTTTATTTTTGAATGAGTGTTTTCTTCCTAATGTCCAATCCTGCGAGCCACTATTTATGGCGGAGGCCTACAGCACCAAGGCTAATACCCATCTTGTTTCCACACTCACGTTTTTGTGAGTGAACGCTGAGTCCTGCCCTGTCTTTCCCTCTGGACGGAGTCAGTGCATAGTGTTTGCCCTAAGGCTTGACTATGCACGTGACTACTTGAATAGCTCCCAACCCCCATCCTCCTCTGCACACCCAAGCCACAGCTTCCTCCACCTTTGTGTTCACAGTCAGTGGGTTTGTGAGGTTCTCCCCGTGCGCTCCCTTTGTTCCTGGAAATGGTCAAAGCACCCCAGGAGGTGGCAGCTGTCCAAATCCAGGCACTGACCTCCACACTGGAGGTTGGCAGCAGGGCAGCGATTCAAGCTCATCACTGGAATTAGTACCACACATGCAGACCCAGGCCCCTCTGTAAACCAAACACAATGACGACCATTTTGTCTTCACCAGAGTGGAGAGTAAGCCTGTGTCCTTCCATCCTGAACTTAAATTTTTTAGGGGCTTCAACGTCTAATCTACTCCTGCACGTGACTGTCTCTTGCAGCAGTCTCCATCCAATCACCATGATGGGGCGACTCCAGAAATCCTGAAGAATGCCTATTTGATAGTTGTTCCGTGGGTCTGTCTTAAGCAGTTAACCCCTGCCCAAATGGATCCTGACGGAATGCTCTCAGAGGAGGCCAGCTGTGCGTGGCGTTGCCTCTCCAGCTCTACCCTTTGCATGTGGAGCTCATTTTCACAATAAAACCCAATGGGGTCTTTGCAGTTTACAATAGCCATGGGCTTTTCTTTAGGCTAGGGCTGGGTCTGGTGTTTCCCTCTGGAGCTGCCAGTGTCAGAACTTACCTAGTGTCAGCAGAGACAAGTTCTCTGCCTTGGAGCCTCAGTCAGTGGTCAGCATTCCAGGCCGTGTTGCTCTTTGGTCACCTTTGTGTTCTTTCCCTCCAGCGTCCCTACAGTTCCTCATTTTCCAGTCAGCTCCCTCTCAGAAAGGCCTAGTTATTTCTCTTTACCAAGTTGGAACTTTCCAGATGTTTCAGTTCCAGGTCCTAGAGGAACTGTACTTTGTTGCTGGCCTCTGCTCCAGCATTTTCACGGTTTTGTCTGTTTTCCTGGTGATAGCACCACTTATCATGAAACCTAAGGTTTTAACAAATTTTTTTTTCTTGTTTCAGAACTTTTATTTGTCTATTTATTTTTATGGCCGGCTCAGCCCGCCCTCAGGGCAGGACTGGCGCAGCATGTGGTGCGGGGGATCGAACCGCGGTCCCAGCAGTTGCGCAAGCTTTCCTAAGCAGGTGCTTTAGACCACTGAGCCATCCTGCCAGGCCCCTACAAAATATTAACTGTACATTATAATACTATTAACTTTACAAGACAGTATGCCCCATCTCTCCAGAACTTATTCATCTTTCATGACTAAAACTTCAAACCTGTTAAATAGCCACATGCCATTTCCTGCAGAGTGCAGATCCTGACAGGCATCCATTTTAATCCCAGCTTCCGGGCAGGTGGTGATGGCAGAGCCCTCAGATGAGCTCAGTGATGCAACGCTGATGCTTCTGTAACTGGCTTCTTTCACTTAACATAATGTCCACAATTTTCATCCGTGTTGTCACATAAAGAGCTGCTTTCTGGAAGCTGAGTGGTATTTGTCATTGTGAGTATATGTCACAATCTTCTTCAACTACTCATCGCTGGATAGAAGTATAGGTTACTTCCTCATCTTGTCTTGGCAAATGTGAATTACATCTCAGTGAGTGGAGGCATGTGAATGCTTTTCAAAATCCTGATGTTAGGGGGAAGTCTACACCAGAGCAAACTTTCTTCACCATATGTGATATCTGTTCGTAAGGTTTGAAGGAAAAAAGTGAAATTGGCGTTTCCCACCATGGCTGTACTTTTTTACATTGCTACTAATGATAAGCAAGCATTCATATTTTTTACCCTCATAAAAAGTTAATAATTTGTGGTTTTAATAATTGCCATCCTAAGACGTTTGATGCATTATCAAACTGTGTAGATGAATCTGTGGCGAATTGCCCTGATGCTTAGAACTCAACTATGTCACTATCACTCTCTCATTAGTAAAAGATGATCACCGAGTGAGCACTTTCAGCCTCCACCACTATCATAAAATAGGAAAAAAGAGGCTGCTCATGCTTTCCCGTGAGCACAGACATGAGAAATCACTACACCACCTTCAAAAGGCCAAACATAGCCGGGCGTGGTGGCACACGCCTATAATCTCAGCACTTGGGAGGCTGAGGTAGGAGGATCAGTGTGAGTTTGAGACCAGTCTGAGCACCAAAAGTGAGCTCAAGGCCAGCCTGAACTGCATAGTGTGACCCTATTTCAAAAAGACACGAAAAAAAAAAAAGAACAAAAGGCCAAACATGTCTTCTCTTGGCCCAAAGGAACGATGGATCCTTTATATCAAATGCAGCTTAGTTGTCTTGATAGCCTTCACTTCCCACGGGATAATATTTATTTATTTGTTTATTTATTTATTTACTTGTTTGTTTTGTGGGACTGGGGTTCGAACTCAGGACCTCATACTTGCCAGGCAGGCACTTGTGCCATGACGCTATCCCCTCAGCCCCCATTATTGTATTTTAAAGAGTAAGGAAATAACAAAAGCAAGAGAGAGAGAGAGAGAGAGAGAGAGTATGAGAGTGACAAAAACAGAGTTACATATGATAATACATGTGGTATAGAATTTCAAAACAAGAAAAAAATTAACAATGATTGTTATATTATGTCTTAATCATCAAGTCTGGTGTTCAGATTAATAGATATAGCTATATAAGATTGGTCAAATAGCTAAGCATTGATGCTTGATTTCAATACACCTTATTTTTTTTTTGTCCTTTTTACTTTTTTAAAAAATATATATATTTTAAAGAGATAAAAGGATGCAAGCGGATGCTATGCTCTTAGATGAAATAAATCAGACCTACATGTGTAAATACAATATTGTCTCCCTAGCATATGATTCTTAAATAAAATCTGAAAGGTATCATAGTTATGATGGGATAAGATTTATTTAGTTCAGGGTTAAATCCATTTTTTGGCAGAATCCTACCTGCAGCAAATCATTAGTTTAGACCATCTTCAAAAGATGCACTGAAGAGCAAGATCCCTGTGGGTTTTTTTTTTTTTTTTCCAACCCCTCTTACCGATCGACACTATGGTTCCCGATGCTATAGTCTCCTTTTTTTTCAATAAGCAATAGACATAGCTCGTGTGACTTCAGGGGGAGTATGACGTTTTTGGTGGTCTTAGTGGCTTAGCTTTACCCCCCCGACAGTAGCATCCCTTCTAGTGCCTTCATTCCTCCTCTCGTCACAACCCAGAGTATCCCATAATACTTCCAATGCCCAGGGGCTGCTGGGAGGACAGGGCAGTATATTAAGACTGGGCCAAGGTCTTGACCCACAGATCAGCCTTATGGGTACTTAGCAATTAGCAGCCTGTCTTTGAGCATTCTGAGTTGAACGACCCTCCGGTTCTTTTGAAACTTTGGTCAGGCTTCCTTGCCTGCTATCTTTGTTCTTATTTGTTCCTCAGCTCATAGTGAAATTACTTATTTAGCCATGCATACTGTTTGAATCTTTTGGGTATATTTTAAAGAAATTTTGTTACAGCTTCCAGTAAATACCACATGTAAAAGAAAAAGCCAAATTTGGGTTTTTAATAAATTCTGTCTTGCATAGATTGTAGGCCCTTTAGGTACTCTACTATTCTTTTTTTTTTTCCTTCCATAGAGAACCTCAAAACCAGGGAGGTTTTCCAGAGACTGCTGAGAGAAGTTATTCTTGTGTTTATTAATTTTTTGTACACATGCCCATATGCTTTGAGGCAATGAGTTCACTTAAATAAATAGAAGTGATACATAAACAACCACACGACCACTAATTCATCTCTACAATTAGTCCCAGTGAAGAGCAGGGCAGTCTTGTGATTCCACCTCCATGCTGCCAGAAAACAGCAATTTTATTTACTATCAAGGGGATTGAAGATATTCTCCTCCAATGATGTAGAATAAATCAAATTTATTCACTTGGACCGTGGTTATAATAAGCTATGGTATCCCTTGTATTCTATCATCTGTGATATCATTAAGACTTTTATGGTAAGCCAAGTATGTTTATTTTGGCTATGTTAAGGAATAAAATAAACATGAAAAAAAAAAAAAAAGAATACACAGAAAAGAGCAGGATAAAGAAATAAGCAAAGAGTCTAAGAAAGAAATGTAGACAGTAGATTTAGGGTATCTTCATAACAGGTACTCTGTGAAAGTCTCTTTTGGTTGCTATCTTTGAACACCATGTATTCAAATCTTCCCATGTTGTTTTTGTTTTGATTAAAAAAAAAAAAAAAAAAAAACGTAGCTGAAAACACAATTGGTCCTGCCTGTAACAGCTGTTAGACTAGTAAGGATGAGGACATAACTTTGTAGAGACAGAGTAGGGATTTTTTTAATATTCTACAAATCCTGTTTTCCATCTAAAATATTTAGCTACCATGGTCAGTAGATAAATCATTTTCCAAGGAGGCTCATGATGTTTTCCTTGGAATCTGTGAGCCCATATGGCTACATGGCCAAGGGTAACGATGTCAGAAAATCAGATGGCACTAGAGAAAGGGGATCATCTTGGATTATTTCAATGGGTCCAGAGTATTACAAGGGTCCATAACAATGAGAGCATGTGGTCCACATGCAGTGTCAGAGGAAGATGTTACTAACAAAGAGACTTAACACTGTTGGTTTTGAAGCTGGAATTAAAGGACTACGAATGAAGCAGTAGTGTGGCATCAGATCCTGAAAAAGACCAGGAAACAAAATCTTCCCCTAGAGCTTCTGGGATAAATGGATTCATGCCAATACATTCACTAAAGTTGAGAGGGATTCGCTATGGGCTTCTGACCTCCTGAATTGAAAGATAATAAAGTTGTGTGATCTAAACCAATAAATTTGTAGTAATTTATTAAAACAGCAATAAGAAACTGATGACATTGCTTATAATTAAAAAGATCACTGAAACTTGTAATAAATATTTAGCAATTAAGCAACAAAATTCAAAAATCAAATATGAAATAGCTACATATGTAGCCCTGTAGTAGTACTCTTTCCACAACAAGAAAAGTAAGTGAATATATAATGACTTCTTATTGTGTTATATGCTTTTTAATCTACAACTATTTTTCTGCTTTATAGCAACCAGAAAAAAAAAAATTCCGTCTGCATAGAATTAATGTAAAGCGTCAATCACAAGAAGGAAATCCACCCATCACCTCAAAGAAAATGGCTTAGTAAAGATGAGTGAATGAAGAATTTCATGAAATTTCTCAATTTCATCCATGTTTCAGAATTGGATTGAAGCCTTCTTTTGCTCAGAAGGGTTGCTGTGTCTTGGAAGGTTTTGTCTTTCTGTGGGTTTAGAAACACTCTGAATTCTAGAGGCAATGTCTGACAAACCTAGGTCCCAAAACAGAAGGAGATGATTTAACAAATTCGGCCGTGATAATTTTACATGCCGATTTGACTGGGCCATCTCGTGTCCTGATGTCTGGCCCCACATTACTCGGCGTGTTTAGCTGAAAATATTTGGGGATTAATCTTTAAGTTGGCAGGCGATCATCACAGATTTCTGTTCTTTATGTGGGTTGGCATCAGAAAGTTAGATGAAGGCAAGACCAGAACAGAAGATTGATACTCCCTAAACTAAGCAGGAATCCCTCTACCTGGCTGCTTTCTGAGTGGGACACCGCCTTCTGTTTTTGCCTACGGCTTGCTGACTGACAAGTCTTAAGACTTCTCAGCCTCCATAATCACATGAGTCAAATCCTTATAATAAGTCTATCTGTATGTCCATCCACCCATCATCTATCCGTCCATCCATCCATCCATCCATCCATCCATCCATCATTCCATCCATCTATCCATCCATCCTTCCATCCTTCCATTCATCCATCCCAATACTTGCTCTATTAATTCTGCTTCTTTAGAGAACTCTAACTAATATTTCATGTAAGAAAAAAGCCCATTTTACAGTCACTAAAATCTATTACTATGAGGTACACCTACTTAAAGAAAAAAATTTAAAAACAACTATTGCCATGTCATTTATTGTCTACACAGTTAGTGGAGGCTTGCAGTAAACACATCAAATCAAATAAAAATGGACATCAACATATTGTATTACATTGTATGTAGAGGTCATATATATATATATATATATATATATATATATATATATATATATACAGTATATATATATATATACAGTCATTCCTCTTGACATGTATTTTTCTATAGTGAGTACATAAGAATGTGTATATGCGTGTTATGAGTTTACATTGTTTTATACCCTGCCTTTAGTTTTAATGATATGCTTTGACTGTATTTCCTTCTATAAACACATTTCTGAATCTTTTCTACCAATATATACTAATTTCATACTGCCCAGCATTTAAGGTTTTTCTAATTTTGGATGAGAACTCAATACTAATGGATGCATTCTATTATATATCAGAGTAGGTTGCTCAGAGTGGAGTTACTGATAAAAGTTTTGTTGATTTAAAATGTTAAATTGCTCTATACCTCTGAAGCTATCAGCTTGTCAACATTCAATGTCTAATACATTTTGAAACAAGCTGGTAACTTTTGGTAATAACTTATTCTAAGGCAAAGAAACTATCAGTCACAAATAGGACATGGTATCCAAGATAATTACTGGTTATTTTAGAAAAGTATCAGGAGACCATTAAGAATATAAAGAAGAGATCAGAACTGGCTCTCTGTGTCCTAAGGCTGCAGGACACAATTGATATTCATTGGAAAGGTGTTCAGACTGAAACCTGCTTGCTTTTGGGGAAGCAGCCTGGGCACATCTGCCTTCCCAGTCAGCCAGGTCTGAATCTGTGTCCCTGATTTATGCTGCATGTCTCTCTGTCCCCTTCATATGGTCACCCATCATGGCTTAGGACAAAATGTTTGCCTATTTCTGAGAGAAACAGGGAATTTAAAATCACTAATCTTTTATAGCTTGCCATTAAGTTTTACATTTTTATAATATCTCAATAAAAAATGTCTTCAGAACACATTTAATAGATTAAGAATATATGTGTGTATGTATGCAAAAATGCTACCCAGATCTTTATACAAGAATGATAATTTTTTATTTCTAAAAGGGAAACCCAAAGACATTTAATCTATATTCTCTATTTTTCACATGAATAAATTTGCCAATCTCTAACAAGTGCTAAATGCAAATTTATTATAATTTTAAATTGGTTCTATAATGGGCTCAGTGACAAAACATATGATTTAATATTCTTCATTATGGTATTGTTTATGTTCTATTGGAAAGTTCCTTTATTACTATTTAACCACATTAAATTTCCCTGAGGAACTGATTATCCATTAAGGCTTTAAATAGATGTGTCACCCTCGATGGACTAAAAAACTGAGTTTAATCTCTGACAGAGACCAGATGATATTTCAGGGCAAGGGGGCAGACAAATTATTATTCTGCGTAATTTAAGTCTCAAACCTCCTTGGGATAGAAGGTGAGAAGTGGGTGGCACAGATACGCTTTGCCTTAATCAAATACCATGAAGTATCTTTAAGCAAAAGGTTAAATCATTCTTTAGATTTTCTTTATCAACCTGATACAATGAGACTTTCTGAGTCTTCATGATCAACGGTACTGGTCTTCAGTAAAATAAGACCTCTCTTTAAACCTTAGTATCATTCTCATTCCTAAGGAAGTGAAATTTCAGATGTAAAACACAACGAAGTCGTGAAGATTTATGTTGCAACATTATGGAGACACTGCAAAGAGTTACAAAGTCAAAGTGGAAATTTATTTAGATTGTGAAATATTATATTTGGCACAGCTTTAAAAAAATAAGAGCAAAGGAAATGTCCTCTTTGAAATCATTCATTTTTGGAACTAAATATCCACTAGATTTTCTCCAGAACAATGCATTCCCTTGGCTTTATCACTTTTATTTTATTATTTTCCAAAATATTCATGCAGCATTATTATCAGTCTTGAAGCTAGGTCACAAATCGAAGCCCTAGAGCATTCTGCCAATAAATCATTACAGATTTCCCATTCCTGCTCCAATTTATCCACAAGAAACAAATAATGCTTATGCAAACATCACAGTTTTGTTGAGACTCTCACGCAGCATCTATATATCAGGTGTCTATAAGGTGGGGAGCCCTCCACATGTTACAAATGGACAGTATTTGTCTTCCAAGAGAAGGAACAGACACCTTAAAGAGGCTATTTTCACCTACAGACTTGCTGCTCCACTTTTCTCCATCTCCCCCCTAACTGAAACCCAGTGGCCTTTCCAGATCTTCCAACCCCTACTAAAGAGTCACTGTCCTTTTGCATTGGTACTGGACAGTTCCATTTTAACTTACGTCGACTGTTCCTCTCAGCCAACCCTGCCATAATTCTAGACAAACAATTACCGGTTATCTTTCCTTTAAGAGACCTTTCTTTCATTCTTAAGTATAGTTCAGTTTGTTTTATGAGATGCTATCTTTTCGTAAGGTTTAATCATGTAAGCATTAAACTGATTATTTCATTGATACATGTCCATTTTTCTCTCTACCCATGATCTTCATTTTTTAGAAAAAGGATCATGATTTCTGCAACTATTTTTATTACTGGAACACATTGTGCCCCTGCAAAAGGAGAATACAAGTAATTCCTGTAGATAGTGGCGAATTATAAATGAAGGTGATTGGTGTGCTATGTACAATGCCATTAGAAGCCATACCTTATAACAACATATGAATGAATGAATGAATGAATGAAAAAGCAAAACAAATGTCCAGCTGAATGATATGAATAATGAGTAACATAGTGCTATAGTATTATACAAAAACAGCCAATAATGTTAGGGCACTATAGGGCAACCTTAAGGAGACCTGATTGTAGAATTGTAGAAGATGTAGAGGGTTTTGATAAGTGACAGTGAATCACTGAGGGTTCTTTCTAATGTGTTATAAAACCACTTAGCATTTGGAAGAAAACTCTGAAGTAATGATGCAGACAATCAGCCAGTCAAGGAAGGGCATAAGGAGTTTGGACCAGGCTGGGGAGAGATATAGGTAGGGCAAGAGGAGGAGGGACCAGCCTGAGACATCTAATTGGGATAGTGAGGGGCTGCAGGCATGCATGTTTGTGCACAGTAGATTTAGAAGACAAATCAAAAATGAAAATGATTCCCATATTTCCCTACAGTGTGATATTTTTTCATTAAGTCATTAGACTATATATAATGTTTACAAATTCTAATGTGTTTGACCTTAATTACAGGAACAGTAAACAATTATTTGTAAGCACTACTTAACTTTAGACCCACAACACTATGAAAAGGGTGGTATATTTCCCCAGAAATTGAGGTCAATGCCAAAAATCTTGTCAATAGATGCCACCCCTGAGCTGGCCAAATAGCTCAGTGTATTAAAGCCCCGGCAAACAGGCACAGGAGCCAGGAGTTAGAACCCCAGGCATGCTGTGCCAGCCCTACCCCGGGGAAAGCTGAGACTGCACTTGAGACTGGGCATGGTGGCATGGACCTGTAATCCCAGCTCTTGGGAGGCTGTAAACAGATGGATCACTACAAGTCCGATCTAGCAGTGAGACCCTGAACAGCTTGTAGATCCTTTCCCAAAATACTAAATAAATAAATGACACCCCACCTCAATCAAACCCCCAGATGTTTTTCTCAAAGCTCATACATGGCTCAGTAAACCATATTTTATCTCTTGTAGAAGTTAAATGTGTGATATAATATTAACTTCACGTTAATCTAATGTCATTTCCATAGCAGAAGAAAAATAAAGTGACAAGCTTCACTGTGACTGATTTCAGGTAGAAAAAGTTCCTGGGTTAGTTAATTTTGCTTTAGACTTTAAGTAACTCCTCCAGCTATTTCTCTAAACAAGTGTTGCCTTAGAGTCAACGTGACTTCTCATTTGAGAACGTCTCTCTGAAAATTCACCCTAATACTTGCGTTAAACACAGCCTATCAACCTCCTATTGCAAATATGGTCAAAAACTAGGAGCAAGTCAAGATGCAGGGGACGGATAGGCAAATAGTGCTAAGGAGTGTGTTTGCTGTGCTTAAGAAATAGCGGCCACCCTCAGCATATTAAAAACAAAAGCCAAACAAAAAACAACAACAACAAAACACTAAAATAAAAAAGCCAACCACCATCTTTTTTGGACTACATTTCAGGATTATAGCAACTCATAAATTAATGCCTGCTAATCACCTTCCTCAAAATCCGCATTTTAACCTTCAGCAATTTCATGTAAGTTTTCAAAATGTATGGCTAATGAAACTTTCACCCTAAAAACAATGGAAAATATTGCCTTTTTATTTATTTTTTTTTTTAAATAGCATGGCCATTGCCATCCTTTGAAAAAGAATAATAGTAGAGCATAGGAGAAAACACTTCCAGTTGTCATTGTGATACACTTAAAAATTCACTGTTCAGATCCGAGAGAAGGATAAACAGATTAGTCCTAGACACTGGTAAATAGGGATGAACAGGTGGATGGATAAGAGAAGATCTTAGACTTCCTTAAAATCAAAGCAGAGAGACAAGCACTCTCTCCTCAACGGGAAGATAAAGTTATACCTGGCTCGAGGGAGTCCAAGGCATTGGTTTAATCAAGAATTCACTGGACGCAAGTTATTTGCGGGGTCCTAGACATGGCTTAACCTTAAATAGCCTCCCTGAATTTGGATGATCAGAGGAAATAGAGATTGATGACCGCTCCTCAGACACAGTTGCCTTAATCACAGGGTGGCTGTGTTGCCAAGTGCCACCTGGACTCGAATGTCCCACACTGAGCACCAATGAAAAATGGCCTTTTCATTTTACTTAGGATTCTCTCCTGATCCTTAATGCCTTCCATAATTAAGGAGTAACTACCAAGGCGTGGGGCATTTCTAGGGGATTAATGGCCAGCTGCGAGAGTTGATGGCCCGAAGCTGAGTGGGGACTCATTAACCTCAGCTGGTCATTAATTCCTCAGGAGCTGCCTGGGGTGGGCACTTGAAGGGGAGCAGCTCATTTGGTTGCATTTCTAGGAAAAGGGAAAAGTAAACTTCCAAATACACAGAGGTATGGTGCATTTTCTTCAGCAATAGAGTGCTGCCCTAGCGTTTCTCTGGCATCATACTGTCAGGCTTCCCATCTCTTTTGCCTTGGGTATGTGTGTTGGAGAGAACAGAAATAAATTATGTGGGCTCTGAGGTGCTCACTTAGGTGAAGAGTTTGGAATAGGCTAACAGTGGAGTTAAAAGAGTTACATTGCAGGCCAACCAAGCCTCGCCCTTTCTGAATCACAGCCCCCACACAGGCAAATAAGCCACCCCAGTACACCAACTCTTCTGCCTAACTAAACTCCCTCTCTTCTGTTTGTTCTGAGGCATTTTAAAAACATCATGTGTAGCTCCATGGCACAACTGCCTGCCTGGCAAGTGCAAAGTCATGAGTTTGAATCCTGATCCCGACTGGAAAGAAAAAAAAAAAAAAAAAGAAAGAAAAATCATGTGTTGCTGAGTGTGGTATAAATGGGCCATTTTGGATATGGCCAGTAGAAGGGTATTGTGGGATACAGAAATCAGATTGAGAATTGGAAGCAAAGGGAATTTCAAACCTGCTTGCCCTGTAACACAGAACTCCATTCCTCTGTGTGCTCCATAGAAAAAGCTTTGTCTATAGGGACAAAGGCTGTAATGAGGACTGCTAAAGTGTTTGTAGCATCAAAAAAGAACTCCAATGTGCCTAAATATTCAGCAATATGAGAATGACTACACTGTGATAGTCTATAATTTAGAAAGCGAGACAGCAGTTAAAAGTATAAAGTAAAAACTACATATATTAAAAAATCCTCATATCTCTTAGGATAAATTATGAGAGGTCAGTGTATACTTTATCTTATTATTTACGTGAAAATAATTAAACATTATTAGTCTCTGCGAGTACATAAAGGCACGTAAGACCATAGAAAATGGCATGAATAAAACATACAAGAAGCACACACATGTAAGCACACACTCATAAATATGCTATCTACCCCAAAGTTAAAAACTAAGGATTATATTTAGGAAAATGGGATGGTGGGGATATCAATGTTATTCCTAATTTTAACTTTGATTTGTTCAGAGATCTTATTCCGAATACATGTTGCAGTTGCTTTCTCATCTCTGGCACAATCTACTGGGTATTCCCAACTAAAAGGAGGAGAGGGCTATTTCTGCTGGCAGGTACAAGTCTTGGCCTGGGGCAGACTGTTGAGGCAAAGAGGAACCAAAGAGGGAAAGCTGCAGGAATTACGGTAGCCAGGAAGTAAGCAGTGAAAGAGAGACATGCTTGCATGTCACAGTCCAAGGAATTTGCCTCTTCCGATCAAGCACCACCATTCACATCACATTAAACCCATTTATGAGACATGAGGCTTTGGGGGGAGTGTTTCAATATAGACTATAACAATAAGAAAATAAAACAATAAGCATAAGATGAAAACCAGCACCACTTTTTGGAGGACTCTTCATTCTTTGAAGTATCTTATGGTGGACAGAGTGAAGAATCTTCATTTCTGGATTGGATTTACAGAATCAAAGGTCCAGACTTTCTACCCTACTACTTTGTCTTGCAAATCAGAAAAAGAAAGGAAGAAAGAAAGAAAGAAAGAAAGAGCTGAAGAGCTGAGGAGATAGTGGTCTAAGCATCTCTCTGACCAATCAAGATCCCAAGTTTGATCCTTGGTACTGCATGCTGTGCCAGCCCCAAAACTGGGCATGGTGGCACACACTTGTAATCCCTGTGCTGGACAGGCTGAGATAAGAGGATCGCTTTGAGTCCAAACTGTATCAATCAATCAATCAATCAACAAATAAATAAATGTAAAAGTAAAAGTCTTTGATGGGAATGCTACCCACAAGTGGTAGTACCAAACCACAAAAAAAGTTTATTAGGAATTAATTTATAGATATGAATTAATGTTCCTTGGAATTTGTGATGAGGGAGAGGATGGCAGAGGAGAATGTCCCACATTGTGATAGCTTCACATATTTAATTTGTGGTGTGCATATGAAGTGTAGTGGTTCATACTTGTCCACTATTAATGTCTGTTTCTCGGAATTAGACATCCTCACAAAGTGTATGGGAGATATCTTGATAGACATGTCACAAGTCCAAAATTCAGAGTGAAAGCCTTGATTGGCCATTTAACTGTGAATAAATTATTTCAGGTCTTTGAGCCTCAACTGTCTCCTGTGTAAAATCAGAAAGCTAATGATAATTCTTGATAATAGATTTCTGTAAGGATTAAATATGATAATACATGCAAAAGAGTTGGCTCATGGTAAGTGCTGACTTTATCCACTGTTATGATGTTATTGCCAATATTACCACAATTATGCCAAAAATATGAGTTGTCTTTTTTTCATACTTTTTGTGAGTCCATGAAGTACATATTTATGTTATGAGCAACAATGCTAAAGGTGACATAATAAAGTATTATTTGTTAGTTATTACTCTTCCCTGTATGCTAAGGTATTGGAGAAACCCACAGGTGGTCACAAGCTCAGCAGCACAGAAAAAATAACTTGCATTTTACTGCCTACTAGAGCTGAGAGTTGCAAATCCACAGTATTGTGACATGTTACAATATTGTTCAATCCCTGTATCACTGTAACATGTGGTACCTAATAGTGCTGCTCTCAGTGCATTTTTATATACTCATAAAACATTTATGCAAAGGAATAAAGACAGGTTTAAACTATGTGCTACAATTTTCCATAATATATTGGTCATTTTTTTCCATTAAGATCATTAGATACAAGTTTACCATTATAAGCTAGGGCAGCAAATGACCTAAGATGACCCTGTGAAGCTACAAGTTATCCTCCACAGGCCATCTTCCACTACATGGTGTATACACTGGCTCCCTCTGCCCAGGTCCTCCTGCTGGCTAAAAATGAGACTCTGATCACCTTTAAAATAGGACTAACATATTTTAAATTAATATAATGGAAGAAAAAGCACTAAGGAAATAGCATGTAAATGAGAGACACCATGATATACTGCCCTTCCTCAGGTACAGGTTTCTTTGGTAACTCTAGACCATAGCTGCACGAACAGGCTCAGAGAGCTAGCTATGAAAAGAGGGACTCAAAGCAAGAATAAGGAGGAAAATTATAAAATTTAAGAAGAATGTCATTATATTTGGCTGGCAGCTCATGTTTTTCCTCTAAGCAGTCTGATGAGAGAGAGAGACAGAGAGACAGAGAGAGAGAGAGACAGAGACAGAGAGACAGAGACAGAGAGACAGAGAGGGAGAGACAGAGAGAGAATGAGAGACAGAGACAGAGACAATATGCCCGTGCATGTGGAAATGAGAAGTTTTAAGGCCCTCGGCAGATCTAGGACCACCTGTAGTATCTCTACCTCAGGAGTCATACAATTTTGACCGTGTTCCATGAACATTGATTCTCAAACCACAGTCTCAGGGCCAAGGTTATCTACACTAAATTGTACTTGTTAGAAATACAAATTCTGGGGGTCTATCCTAGACCTACCTCAGCAGAAACTGTCAAGATATGGCCATACTGCATTTTTATTTTTAGAACACCCAGCATGCCCAGTTTTGATGGCCACTGTCATACTGGCACGTATACATCATCAAAGCCTTGCTTCCTAAAGTTAGGAGGACAAGCAAAGCTCAGTATGGTGGGGCCTGGCAGGATGGCTCAGTGGTCTAAAGCTTCTGCAGGCAGCTGCAGGGACCGCGGTTAGATCCCCGGCACCACTTGCTGCGCCAGCCCTGCCCTCAGGGCAGGCTGAGCCAGCCATGGAAATGAATAAACAGACAAACAAAAGTTCTGAAACAAGGAAAAAAAAAAAAAAAAAAAAAGCTCAGTATGGTGGAACCGGGAGGCCTTTGAGATTAGGCAGCGTTAGTTACCAAAATGACATATAGGTCTTAAAAAGTGACAGATAGTCTTTTATAAGACTGTATACAAGAATGCATATATACTGTATATAAGGTTTCATATCTTCACAGAAAAATGACAATATTGCCACCTGTATTTTTTAAAATAAATGTTCATTTTTCTAAAGTACAGGAAAATCAGCATATTGAGTCTTTACACAGTCAGCTTGCTATCACTACGGCAAAATATCTGAGCAAATCAACTTATGAGGAAGAAAGCATATTGTTTTCTATGGTTTCAGAAGTTTCAGCCCATGCTGGCTTGGCCCCGCTTCTTTGGAGCTGTACATAAAGGCATCTGCTCTTTCCTTTGTGGCCAGAGAGACAACAGAGAAAGCCTAAGGCCTCGCTCCCTGCATGGTTCCAGAGGCAGGTAGCCAGGCCTTCAGGACATATGAGTTTGAGGGACACTGTGGGGGAAGAATTTGGGTCCTAAGTTGTGTGTCCCCCATTAACAAACCTGTGCTATGGCTCAAAGCAGCTAAAAGTGTCAATTCCTCCCAATGTACAATACCGCAGGCTGAAATAATTCATAATGCCGACCAACATGACTCGCTTTTTAGATTATCTCAGATATAACCTTGCTGCAGTTTCCTCTGCCACCATCTTCAGAACGCAGAAGGTGAAAAAACATAGGGAGGACTTGTCCAGACAGAGTGAAAGAGCCCTTAGAAGCCTATTTAAAACATTACTTCAAAGGAGTTCCTGCAACAATTATTACAGCTCATTTGCCCGCAAATGTGCTCTCTGTTGTTAATCAGTCTGTCATTAACCTCAGCAATATCAATGTGTTGTCACCATGCATTGCAAAGAGGTGAAGGAATACGGGCAGCCCGCGAGAGCTGCCTAATGTGAAAGAGCCCATTACTTTATTTATTCTTCCAAAGGAACACCTCAAAATAAAGATTTTTATCCCAAGCACTCAATATTGCCTTTAAAGCTTTTCTTAGCATCTTTTATTGAGGCAAAGACCCACAGTTTGCTCTGATTGCCAAAAAAAAAAAAAAAGGCTCTCCTGAACCAAAGAACACGCTGAAAACAACTGTAGGATTAGGACAAAGATGAAATTCATGCAAAGGTCTGCAGTTAAGGGGTGTTAGACAGCAATTGCTCTTGCTTTCCTCACTATCAGAAAACTAGAGTCTGGGAGGATGAAACTAGAAGAGGCCAAAGGGGAGTCATTAATTATGGAGAGAATAAACTCAAGTGTCCTTTAACTGCAGCTTTTCTCCTCCAAGAGGTCATTTAGAAATCCTTGTGGGTGCTAGGCCTGTTGTCTCTCCCTGCATCCATCATCGTTAAGCTCCTGTGCACCCTGCACGTGGCATGTGGTCTTAAGGTGACTGTCACCATGCCACCTTGTGCAGTGGGCTGAGAGACCCAGGGCAAGAAATGTAGGATGCTCATCAGAAAAGCTATAACAATTTTCTATGACTCAAAATGTGGCTTAGGGAAAGATCTATAGCTCTTCTAGAATTCCTCATCCAAGAATCACTACAATGATGATATTCCAAGTTCTATTCTAATAAGTATGTATCAACTCTAATTACATTGACTTTTTACACTTAGTGCAATGAATCACATGAAATCACCAATTTTTATAGGTCAGCCCTACCCAGGTGCCAGACATTTCAGTTAGTTTGACCTACTAAACACTTAATATGAACCTACAAAGAAATGAGTATCTTTATATTCAATTATTTAATACACATAAAATATTTCAACATAATTTATACATGTACAATATTTAGTAATATAATACTTAAATATATGAGTAAGATGTATGTTTGTATGTGACTGGTTCATAATGTCTAATATACAGTTATGAGAAGCATATTATATATATATCCAGATATATATATATATATATATATATATATATATATATATCCACAGTACCATGTACTCTGACATCTATAAGGCAACAAAAATACTTTCTTAGTCTTAAGTATGCAGCCCTGACCTCTGGACTAACTAGGTGTAGGTTTATTTATTACATTTTGGTTTTTAAGGGCATTAACATACCTTAAGCATAAAGTCAACAAAGCAATGCATACTAAATAATAAATAATACTCATCCTCCTCAGACTGTGGCAACATCAGCTTCTTTCTGTACATGTAAAGATCCATTTTTGTACAGATCTTCTCATTACAAAGTGATAACCCCACAGACAAACAGGCAAACAGACCCAGGGAGAGTGCAGATCTGCTTAATAGATGTCTTAGTCCCACAGGGGCAGGGATCCCCCACTCTCCCCCTGCCCTTTTTGCACATGCTCGTCTCTGTCATGGCAATTTACATACATAAAGTTATTGGTTTAGTTAATTAGGCTTTAACACTGCTATTTAAATAAGGATGAAACTTTCCTTCTCTGATAAAGCACCACGCATAAATTCTTGCTGTTGCCATAGATTGCCTCGCTGCAACCCCACTGGAAAGCTTCAAAGTAGAAGTCTGATGTGAAAGGAGTCTTAGAGAATACTCATGTAAGAAACTATTTTGCAAAGGGAAACCTGGACACTAAATTCTACAAAAATAGCTAAGTATGGTGAGCCAGCAACCCGCATGAACTAGATGCTAACTGAAAGGATTCAAATGCTTGCCCTTGAGCATAAAAATTATAGTAATAAAAATACACCTTTTTTTTTTCCAGTTCTCAAACTTTTGTTGTTTCCAGACTTATGATACAGGAAACGTGATGTAGAATTGTGGATTCTGAGAAATGGAAAGGAGAAAAACGACCTCGGAGGGTTCTGTGGGAGATTCTGGTGTCCATTAGGGGCTCAAAGTAAGGGTTAAACCCCACAAGCTCAAGCATTTCCAACTGGCAAGTGAACGATGGAAGGTGAGAATAAAATATTGATCCTTAAGATTTCAAAGAAGAAAAACATTCACTTTTGATAGAGCTCATTGATCAAGGACTGGAAAGTCCTTCTGTCCCCAAGCAGGAAACCACTTGAAGAAAACAGAAGTAAGTACTCAGGCAGCCTGCACAAGGCAAGGATGATTTGGGGTGAGACTCCAAACCACAGGGGAGGGGAAAAAATGAACAGCATTGAGACTACCGGAAGCTCACTGCTTCCCATAATGCCTGACAACCAGAAGCCGAGCCACCCTGCCTGTTCCTAGAAAGAGCAAGGAGCTGGATGTGGCTAGTTTATGTGACACCTCTGCTTTAGTCCCAGGTGAAGGGAGCAAACTTCCTGTTGGAGATCTAAGCCCACTACTTCAGAGCTAATATTAGAAGCTTAAACCAATGATAGGTCTTAAAAAAAAAAAAAAAAATATATATATATATATATATATATATATATATATATATTGTATTCATGTTTAAGATGGAGCATAATTCAAAATTCAATGTAAAAATTTGACTTTTTATGTTTCCCTTTGTAGGAAGCTGCTTTAACAAAGCTACTGTCAAAGTCAGAACAACATATATATCTCTATTTTTTTTTTTTTTTTCATGTGTTAACTGCATACTTCAGTTCTGATGAGGACTTACAATTTATCATCAAAAGGCGGCCTTAGATTTCTACTGCAAAGGAGTGTCTGATAAACACCTTCCACTGCTACCGGGAAAGAAGCAAAGGTAATCTTTAAAAAATAAATAAATAAATTCTAAAAAAGCTCAGGATGACTTGATAAGGATAAGGCGCTCTTAAATGAGAAAGGCTTTCCTGGGAACTGAGACTAAGACACCACACAGCTCCCATCAAATTAAAATGCTAATAGAGAGGGTGGCAGGCTGCCGTATCTTAGATCAAGTTTTAGTTTTCTTTGGTTTTACTTTCTGTCAGGGTTATTCTATCATAACGTATCAGGAAAAGCATTGCACTCGCATCAAATAAAATCGTTAATGGAAAGGGTGGCAGCCTAAAGTACTCTTGATCAACTGCTAATTTTGTTTTATTCTTCTTCCTCTCACAGCTATTCTCTAAAATGAATAACTCTGCATTCAAAAGAGGTTTTCAAGAGAATCCGGGCACTAAAACAGATTAAGATGAACTGAAGACACAGAAAACCATTATGTTCAGAGAATAAACAGTTTTAGTCATTTAATGTTATAATAAATGTATTTGGCTGTGACGTGCTGCTGTCACTGCTAAAAGGTCTCCTGTTAAATGTGTCCACATCTCTACAGTAGAGCACAGATAGGACCTGGACAGGCAGGAGGACAGTTTTCCTGAGCATCTTAAAATTGCTATTCTGAGGGAAGATAATTACTACAAACATCCCCCTATTCAAAATGGAGAGGAAGTGAATTGAGCTTTGCCCAGAGCTGTCAGATTCACCGCTTTAAGGATCAAAGTAATCAATGTATTCTGAGGATCAGGGAAAGAACAGCATAGACAGATGTGGCCTGCCGGCTGCCCTGCCTTTGATGACCAGAGCTCTAGGTAACAAAGGTTTGTCAGCTTTCTGCTGTACTCAGTGCTAGGGGATCTGAGCTAAGCCTGAAAATTCAGAGCCCTTGCTGGCCTAATGCAAAATCTGGGGTGTGCATATCCAGCAGCTATGCCACAAAGCATCAGCTCCCATCCGTGTTCACTCGCTCTTCCAAAGACAAAACAGTCCTTCCAGGCACAGCGTGTAGGAAAACGAGATGACCAGCCACAAAATGCTTTTTGGTAAACTGCTGACAATGTGGATTTGGGTGGTGTTTTATTTACTTTGGAGACTGGCTTTGCGATAATAAGGTGTTTGTTATATGTACATGCGAGACATTTCTCTTCAGAGTGAAGCTCAGGCAATAAAATAAGGGAATAAAAAGTAAAAGAATGGCAAACTATGGCTAGCTATCCCTCACTGAATGCAGGACGTTTAACAGGTCAATACATAAAACAAATAGCTCCTCAGAAATCATCACATTCTGTCATCCTTGGGTGACACTGATAAAGAAAAGATTTTCTGGTGTTCTAAAAATATTTTAAAACAATATGTATTTTCCATACTAGGTACTTTGACCATTTATCTCATAATTCCATCTTCCTTTCCAATTGAAAATTTGATCATGATTACTACTAGGAGCCGTTCTTGCTAAGAGAAGTTCCTTAATAGATAGTGGCTTCATCCTTCCGTGGCACACATGATTCTCTGATATCTTTAGGGTTTGCAAAACTGCAGTATTCTAAGTCTCTCGTCAGTAACCAACAGATTTGATCCCATTTCCTATTAATGTTAATGGGAAAACCCTGTGTTCGAACATAGTGCTTGGGTCTGATACGTCACAACAAATAAAGTCTAGCAAGGCAAACACCTTTAAAGATGAGTATATTCTAAGAAGTTTCTTCTTCTTTCCCAAACAAATAGAATGGATAGCACCTGGGCATGGTAAGATATTACTAGAATAACTGTTTGATATCCCAAGCTGAAATTATAAGTGGAATACATCGGGCACAATCTGGGTATGAAAATACAACGTATGCACTGGGGCAAAATAGAAATGAGAAGTTCGGAATTTCTGCCGGGAAACTATTGAGTACTCACGGCTGAGAATCTACAGTGCCAACAGTGGGGAATGCCACCGTTGAGTGTCATGCGGCTCTGCACAGAAAGGCTTCCGGGGAAGTGAAGCCACGGAAACCGCAGGAAGAGAGGCAGAGCTCTGTCAGTATTCCAGTCCACTCGCATCCCCAGCTCTGACTCGCCTCCTCCTTGCAATCCGGCTCCTGGTGAGTTTATTCTCCAGAATCGCACTGAAGCTTCGTATCCTTTCTAATGAAATGCTTGTCAGCTGCTACACAGAAGATGCCCCTTCTGAATCTTGATTAACCTTTGCAGTCGGTGAGCCTCTATGATCCCCCCC
>PVJA010035560.1:0-21189 GCA_004027025.1 Myocastor coypus | reverse complement strand
AAAAAAAAAAAAAAAAAAAAAAAAAAAAAAAAAAAAAAAAAAAAAAAAAAAAAAAAAAAAAAAAAAAAAAAAAAAAAAAAACAAATAGCATATAGGAAAAAAAATTCCAAGTTCATTCCCTTAGTTAATTGTCCCGAGTCTTTATGTAAAAGGGAGTATTTTTTAACCTTGATAAGGTCAAGAAGAAAAAGCTCTCCAGTCAAATTTATATTACAGAGATGAGCTTTAGGAGGCTTAGATTCAATAGCCTCCAACATTACAAGTTTCACTGGTGGCCCACTGCAATTGCAGAACATTTGACTGTGTATGTATCTGCTTCCTCTTAGTCCAAAGGGAGGTGGGTCATGCCCACACACTCTACTCTGTAGAACGATTGTGAGGACAATATGCAATATGTCAACTTTCAAAAAAAGAAAGGGGAAAAGAAAAAGAAAAAAAGCAATGTTGATTTAAAAGGGTTAATGTTTAATTGTTTGATCAATCTTATATACCTATATGTATTAATCTAAACTGATCTGATGATGAAAATATGTAATATAACCATTGTTAAATTTAAGCAATAAAAATATTTTTAAAAAATTTATATTACAGAATAATTCCTTTGAAGTTTCTAAATCATAGGAAAATGTAATGGAGAGTATTCCTAAACACAAAGTATGTAAGGACTGTGCGAGCTTAGGAGATTCCTTTTCCTTGTCCACAGCAGCAACCCACCAAGTGAGCAGAGTTAGCGGAAGGATGATTTGAACACATGGAACACTTACAACTTTTACATTCAGCTAACAGAGGAAACGTCCAGAGAGAATGCTTAAAATATCTTTCCCTTTTGAATGCTCCCTGACCACTTAAGAGCAGCTGTCTGTGCTCTTTTTCCTCTTTCCTCACCTTCATGTATTCTCCTTTTACTTTAAAAATAAAGTATCTTTTGAGCTCTGAACGTCTGATCCCCTCCCGCTCCCCAGCCGTGGCCTAGGTGTGCGCTGCGACCTCACTGCTCTGTTTTTCTCCCTCTCCATCACTGTACCAATATTGTCAGCTGCTGCCATACGTTAAAGCAGGAACAAGAAGATGTCGTGCTCCTCATGGATTCAGTATTCTGAAAGTTTTCTGAGGCTTCTATAGGTCCACACAAGTCCACACTTTGGTGAAGACCCTTTGCATTTCTGGGATATTTAGCTAAATCTGGACAAATGAGACACCATTTGGTAAAATATGGAAAAGTAGAGTTGCATGCAGAGTAGAAACTAAGGATTTGGCTGAAAGGTCCCCCTAAAAGCCAGACGTACCTGGTGAAGAACAAAAATTTAACTAAATGCACACAGTGTCATTACTGATAGCAGTTTCTTAACCACATACTTGAGGCTAAGAATTGTAATGCATTAAGTACCAAAATTAAAGCAGTTGGAGCCAGGCATGGTGGCTCACGCCTGTAATCCCAGCACTTGGGAGGCTGAGAATGGAGGATCAATGTGAGTTCAAGACCATCCTGGGCTACCAAAGTGAGCTCAAGGCCAGCATGAACTGCGTATTGAGACCCTGTCTCAAAAAGACAAAAAAAAAAAAAAATTAAAGCAATTGTATCCCCTCATATTTCAAATATTTCTGTGAAGAAAATGTTTTGGTTTCTTTGTTTTCGATCCTACTACATAAAACCTATAGAAGGATATCCTAAGAGACGAATTATTGCCAAAAGAGCCAGTAAAATTAATACAACAAGTAGGGCTAGCAATTAAATAAAAGGGAAAGAAATCAAAACAACAGGAAATATATAATTAAAAGAATAAAATATCTACTAATTATAATTATCAATGTTTATGAACTCAACTCACAAATCAGAAGACAGAGATTAGCAGAATGGCTAAAGAAACAAAATCCAATGGAATGCTTTGGATATACCAGAAACCCATTTAACACACACAAAAACTTCACAGACTAAAAAACTCAAAGGATGGAAAACAATATTCTGTGCAAAGGGATACTGAAAACAAGAAAGAATAGCTAGTATATTTTCAGACAAAGCAGACTTCAAACCAAGACTGATCAAAGAGGCAAATAATGGCATTACATATTGCTTAACGGAACTGTTCAACAGGAAGAGATAACAATTATAAACATGTATGCACCAAACCATATTGTACCCAACTTAATAAAACAAACATCAATAGAAACACAAATCAAATAAACAGTACAACTATAAAGGAGAACTTCAATGCCCCACCATGACAAACAGATCAACAAAATAACAACAACAAAAACTCAACAAGAAAGTATCCTAGATGAATAACAAATGGACTTCACAGACATCTACAGAGGATTCCACTAAACAACAAGGTACATATTCTTTCCAGCAGCACAAGCTATTTTCTCCAAAGTACACCATGTGGTGGCTAATAAAACATACATAAGTACACAAAAGAGTTAAAACTTCATGGTGAATATACTCAGATCACAGAAATAAAATTAGAAATCAACAGTAAAAAATAAAGAAATTAGGGAAATTAAACAGCACACTCTTCTTTAATCAATGAATCACCAAAAATAAATAAACAAATAAATAAATAAGTAAGAAAGAAATAAGACAGTTCCCAGAATTAAATAATAATGCCAGTACAATATATACCAGAACTTATGAAACACAATAAAAGAAGTTCTATGAGAATTGTTTTGTTTGTTTATTTTTCTTTGGCTGTACTACAGATTGAACTTGACTATGAGAAATGTTGATAACTATGAATGCCCACATCAGAGAAACAAAATGAGACCAAATAACTGCCCTTATAACACATCTGAAAGTCCTAAAAAACAAGAACAATCCAAGTTCAGAGTTTGTACAAGGAAAGAAATTATAAAGAACACAGTAGAAATGTATGAAATGAAGACAAAAATCCAATACTTTACAAAGAAACAATGAATTTAAAAGCTGGTTCCTTGAAAGAACAAACAAAACTGGTAATCTTTTAGCCAGTAATACAATAAAAAGAAAGAAAAAGAGTGGGAGGGAAGAAGAAAGGAAGGAAGGGAAAGAGAGATGGAGACAGAGACTGAGAGACAGAGACACAGACAGAGAGACAGAGAAAGAGAAATCACAATAGAGACTTCCAAAATTCAGAAAATGACAGCAACTTCACAGTCATATTCCTCAAAAATTACAGAACTTAGTAGAAATGGAGATTCATGGATACATATTTCCAAAACAAAGCAAGAACACTTAAAATAATTGAACAATCCAGTAATAGCCAACAAAACTGAAGCAATAAATGAATGAATGAATGAATGAGAAAGAAAATTCTAGGACTTGATGGATTCATAGCCAAATTGTGGATGAACTTCAGGGAAGATTTAACACCAGTATTCCTCAAACCCTTTAATGAACTGAGACAAAAGTAATACTTGAAAGTCCTTCTTGGAAGCTAATATTATCCTCATACTTAAACCAGAGAGGGTTCAACCAAAAAAAAAAAAAAAAGAGAGAGAATGATTTGTCAATCTTTCTAATAAAAATAGAAGCAAAATCTTTAACAATATATTGGCAAACAGAATGCACATACATCATGAAAAGGATTATAAAACATGGCAAAGCAGGCTTCATCTCAGGAAGGCAAGGATGGTTCAATTTATACAACACAATAAATTTAATTTATCATATAAACAGAAACAAGAGCAAAAAGCACATTATTATCTCTGTAATGCAGAAAACCCCTTTGACAAAATCCAGTATCTATACATGATATATGAAAAAAAAAAAAGTCCTGAAGAGAACAGACACAGAAGAACCATATCTCAATCTGATTACAATCATTTATACATGACCAACCTACTGCCATCATCATAACAAATGGAGAAAAGCTGAAAGCTTTCCTGTAAAATTAGGAACAGCCTGCTGTGCAGCCTCCCGTCCCTGGGGCACACTAAGACAGCAATTGAGGCTGCATGTGCAGGCGCATGCCTGTGATCCCAGCTCTTAGCGGGCTGTGAACAACCAATGTGATCAGTGAGACTATGAATACTCTGTAGACCCTTCCTTAAAATACAAATAAATAAATAAATTGAATTGAATTGAATTGAATTGAAATGAAATGAAATGAAATGAAAAACAGCCTGCTGTACCTCCTCCCATCCCCAGGGCACAGTAAGACAGCAATTGAGACTGGGTGTGCTGGCACATGCCCTAACAGCCTTAGGGAGCTGAGAACAGCTGGTGGAGTAGTGAGACCATGAACACTCCATAGACCCTTCCCTAAATTACAAAAATAATTAAATGAAATTAAGAACAAGAAAAGGATGTCTGTTAAACCACATCTATTCAGTACAGTCCTCAAGACATTAGACCAAGCAATCAAATAAGAAAAAGAAATAAAAGGGATACTTATGGGAAAGGATGAAATTAAAGTATCATTATTATCAGATGACATGATTCTTCACTTTAAAGAATCAAAAAAAAAAAAAAATCTAAGACTCCTAGAATAAGCAAATCCAGCCATGTAGCAACATAAAAAATACACAAAAATGAACACCATTCCTGTATACTAATAATGAATTCACTGCAAAAGAAATCAGGAAAAGAATACCACTGATAATATTTAAAAAATTAAATATTCATGAAGAAAGACCTCTACATGTAAAAATCACATTACTCTGAAAATTGAAACTATTAGAAAACAGAAAGACATATTTTGTATCTGGATTGCCAGACTAATATAATCTACAGTGATACACAGGTTATTTATTTGTTACAGTGTCTTGCTACACAGTTCAGACTTATAGAGATCTTCCTGTCTCAGCCTCCCCAGTTCTGGAATTACAAGCATGTTCCACCATGCAGGGTGGGCATAGCATGTGCTACTGGGGATTGAACTAGAGTCCTTGTACTTGCCAGACAGGTGCCTAGACTGCTAAATTATCTCCCCACCTCCTGATACACAGATTTAATAGAATCCCAGTAAAATCCCATGGTATTTCTCAAAGACCTAAAGAAAATATTCTTAAAATTCACATGGAACAATTTCAGAATAACAAAAATAATTTTAGGTAACAAAAAAAAAAAAAAAGGCCACCGGCATTACAATCTCAGACTTCAAATGATATTATAAAGCTACAGTGATTGTTACAGCATGGCACTGGCACAAAAATGCCTGCTTATCAATGTACCAGAGTAAACAGAAAGAAAATGCACATGCAGCTGTTTGATTTTTGACCAAGGAAACAAAAATGTACTCAGAAGAAAAGATATTCTTTAATAAATGGTGCCATGAAAATTGGATATCTACACAGAGGAGATTGAGACTAGACGCATATATTTCACCATATACTAAACTGAAAGCAAAACAGGTAACTGACATAAATGTTAAAATAAAAACAATCTGCTGGAAGATGAAATAAGTACAAGTCTTGAAGACATAGGCATACATAAGAACTTCATTTTAACAGAACCTCAGTGGCACAAGAAATAATACTGAGAATCTGCACACAATCATACCAAATTTAAAGATTTACACAGCAAACCAACACAGTGACAAGACAAGCTACGGAAAAGGGAGAAAAAATCTTTTGCCAGTTATTGCTCAAGCAAAATATTAACATCTACAACTCAAAATCATTAAACTGCCCCAAATGAAGAGCCCAATCAAAATGATGATGATGATAATAATAATAATAATAATAATAATAATAATAATAGGCAACTGAAAGGAATAAACGTTTTTCAAAACAAATACAAATGGCCAATAAATGCCTAACAAAATGTTTAACATCACTGGCCTTTACAGAAGAGTAAATTAAAACTACGTTAAGGTACCATCTGGCTGGTGCACATCTATAATCCCAGAAGTTTGTGGCAGGAATATTATTGGCAGTTTGAGGCCAGCCTTGGCCACAGAGTGAGTACAAAGCAATCCTGATTATACAGCTAGACCTGCCTTAAAGAAACAAACAAACAACAAAAAAAAAAAGATGTCATCTTATCTAGAATGAATGGCTATGATCAAAAAAATCTAGTAATAACAAATGCTAGTGAGGCTTATGGAAAAAGGAACTCTACCACATTGTTGGTGGAAATGCAAACTAGAATAGCCATTATGGAAATCAGCATGAAGGTGGATAGTCCTTAAAAAATTAAAAATAGAAATTCTTTGGGACCTGCTATACCCTTCTTAGGTATTATTACAGGAATACTTACACCGATTTATATAGCAGTATAATTTATAACAGCTAGATCTTAGATACAGTGTATCTGTTATGGACAATGTGGCATATATAAACAATGGAGTATTCTCCCAAAAATAAAGATAATGAGGCATTTATAGGAAACACATGCAACTGGAAAATATAATTTAAAATGAAACAAGTCAGACACACAAGTTTAAATATTGTATGATTTCTCTTATATATAACAACAGCATGACTTGTAATAACTAGACAGAAAAGAACACGCTTACACACTGAGGGTCCTCACAGTGTACCTCTGCTCTACTGGCACAGAGCCTGAGAGTCCTGTAGTTCTCAAGGTCCTATTTTAAGCCTTCACAGGAATGCATCACATCTTCAGATTTACTCCTAGAAAAATCAACAAACACAGTAACCATTTAAATATTCAGTGTACTTTTTAAAATGCCCAGTGACCATAAGTTTTTGTATGTTCTTGATTATATCCATCTTGAAATACATTTTTTACTTCTTTGCTAATTACTCTACCTAGAAAAGTAGTATGTCCCCCAAATTAAGACTGCTACATAGGACAGTCCATATTTTCCCAAACATCTAGTATAATGATGTTAGTAGTAGTTGCTGCTTAACATAGTGAAAATACTAGTTCATGATGATGAATAAATATTAGTCCCCACTAATAACACATTTCAAAAATAAAATGTAATTTAAATATATAAATCCTGGTATTTTTGCTCTTACTGAAGCAATTTCAGACATCATCAAAAACAACCACACACAATGTTAACCAAAGTCATTCAGATATATTTCAAGGGCAAAGACACAACTTGGGAAGGAATTAAGAGGTCAGTTTCATGAGCACTCATAATATCAGCTTATTGGCCTATAGAAGCTGGGCCCTGCAGTCTAACGTGGAAGGAATCCTGGACAGACAATCGATCTAATTTCATTGTGTAAGTTCCAAGACTTTATATCTAGGAAGTTATTTACATATTGTTGTCTGAATTTAGCAAAAACAGTCACACAAAAAACGTCAACTACAAATACAAAGCAACTCCTTAAACAATTAAATGCACTTGGATGTAGAAACATTAAGGATTCATCAATTTTCTAACTCAGGAGCGAGTTTTAATCAAGGCACAAACATTTTTACCAAGGTATTTATTAAAAGGGCTACAAATACATGCAATCACGGAAATAGATTATCCACATGCAACTATGGCTGGTTATCATCTGAAGAAGGCAAAGATGAAGTATATTGACAAAAATAATCTTCTTGATGTATTTAACAAAAGAGACAGAAGTCCTTCAAAATAAGACCCTGTGGTAACTACCACAGGAAAGCTAACAAGAATATTAATTATATGTAAATTTACTTTCAAATTTTCAGGAGATATGGAAGATAATTTACTGCTTTACAAGAGAGCATTTCTCCCTTTAATTTAGCAGCATTTCCCAATCGTGTTTGTGAATTTGCAGTGCTCATTAGGGATTGGAAAAAAAAAAAGTTCCTTGTATAAAATATTCATTAATATCTCAATCACTAAGTCCATACTGATGCAAGCAGTTTGAATTAATAACACAGCAAAAATAACTGAAAACTTGCCGTGCTTTAAATCTCCTTTCTTTTCCACTTAAGCCAGAAAAGATGTTTGTTTTGGAAGCAACTGGAAGGTAGCATGAAGGAACTGAAAGTGAGCTATTAATGACACAGACAAAAATGTAAAGTCACATCAGCTGACAAGTGGCTGACTGAGAGAGAAGAATGTTGGGGACATTGTTCAGAGCTGGAAAGAGTAGCATTCCTTTTGCTGTCAAGTGACAAGTGTGAGACAGCATGTTCTCCTGTAGATATCACAGAACAGATCCACTGTTTTCAGTTTCCCCAGCCACTAAAGGTAACCTTTCAATGTCACAGGAGGCAGAGCCCACAAAGTCTGGTTACATGTAACCACAGAGCCACTGTTTACAGTGACAGTGTACAGCTGTTTGCATGGTTGACAGAGGCCTTAGTGCACTTCTTAATGAACAGAAGAACCCAAAATTCTAAACAAGTAAAATAAGATTACACAGGTAGAATCTAATAAAATGATTTGTACCATCTTAGAATTAAATTAAAATTAAAAATCATAAATCTAAAATATGTTTTGATCTTAAAACTTTAAAAAAAAATATTGAATGGATTGGGGCTGGGGAGATAGCTCCATGACACAAGGGCCTGACTGGCTGGCAAGTGCAAATTCATGAGTTTGAACCCCAAACCTGGGGGAAAAAAAAAAAGAATAAAAAAAATTGAATGGATTAACCTTATTTGCACATTTTTGTTATAGACCTGCAAATTTTCTTCCAATGTATTAGTGGAACCGAAGGCCCACATGCTGTAGGGGCTACCTGTATTACTGAAAGATCTGAGCAGCAGGCCTCCACTAATGTACTGAAAGAAATCACAGTTGAAAGAACATTCATAGGTGGTAAAAACAAATGTAATTTGTGTGGTATTTTATTAAAATTAATCAAGAGAGCTGGGTGTGGTGCTGGACACCTGTAATCCCAGCACCAGGAAAGCTGCGGCAGGAAGACTGTCGTTTGTGACCAGCCTGGGCTACATAGTGAATTCAAGGTCAGTTTGGACTAAGTATTCTTTATTCTCTTTATTTCATAGAAGATGTACTTTCTCTTTCATATGCTTTTAAGTAAATCTAGAGACATAATTTTAATTTTTAAATTAATTCTTTGATTACTTCAAGCAAGTAAAACTACTAATTTTAAAATATCACTTCATCAAGCAGAGAACAATCCTTATAAACAAAAGTTACTAATACATAAAGCCTAAACTCCAAGTATTACATTAAAACAATGTGTTCCTGTCCAGGAAATTTGTTCATGTAAAAAATGTAGGCCAGGTGTGAGGGTACGCACCTGTAATCCCAGCACTCTATAAACTGAGGCTGATCACTGTGAGTTTAAGGCCAGCCTTCACAATGAGACCTTGTCTCAAAAACAAAACAAAGAAATTTCAATATTTTAAGTAAAATACTATCAAGCAAAACCATAAAAACTGAGGTATAAATCCAGTGAATTTCATCCAACTCTTATACTGAGGAAACCAACAAAGTATATATCAGTCCAACACACCCTACTTGGCCACTGTCCCTCACACTTGGCTCGAACAACAATGTGGATGAAGCCAAGTCACAGAAGAACTTGGAACTGAAATAGCAAGCCATCTTCATTATTTTAAAAAATTTCTCCCAATATGTCTCAGTGTATATGTGTAACACATAATGAGCACATTCACTGTGAGAGAACTGCGATGCACCTAAGCCTTCTTACTTTCCCTTCTCTCCCCTTTTTTGTCTTCCTGGACCCTCCCTATCCTTTCAAAGAGCCAAATTTTAAATTTACTGATCCTTTGTATTTTTTTGTCTCAATTTCACTAAGGTGCCCTCTGATGTTTATTACCTCTTCCTTTCTATTAGTTTCAGACATAGATTGTTATTCTCTTTCTAGGACTTTGACATACATCACTGTTATTGAATTGAGACAGCTTTGCTCTTTTTAATGTGCACACTTATAACTATAAACTCTTATTTTAGAACTGCTTGCACTGTGTCTCATAGGTCTTGGTCTGTTGCTCCACTGCCATATGATTATAAAAAACTTTTCAACTTCTTTCTTGATTTCTTCTGTGATCCATTTAATATTCAAAAGGGTATTATATAATCTCCACATGAGCAAACCATCTTTAAAACAAGCTCCATTTACAAACTGAAGCCATTTCAATTCCACTCACACCTGTCTATCACTTTCAAGTCCCAGATAAACACTGTTACCTCTTATCTCTAATTCTCTTTGCCAATCTCTAACTTCTCCTACTGTGCACTTTTTCTTATTTGGTTCATCCAAAATCTTCACTTTATCATAGCTTCCCTGATATCCTTCTCAACATTTACCAGTGTATCCTATAAGCTCCTGCTTATTAAGCAAACATATTTTCCTCCAATTTTAAACAAACTAAGAAAAGTAATGTGTCATCTCTACATTATCCTCCTTCAAATCCTGATTTGTAGCAGTCCTTTTCTCCATACAGTCGTCACGTCAGAAATTCAGCCTACACAACCTTCACTCCATGGTTTTTCTATTACTATTTCCTCTTCAATCAAAAAAATCTTTCTCCTTTGAAGTTTATTTCAAAAAACTGTACCACCTTGAATATTAAAGCTCATCAACTTTTAGACCACTACTTTAAAGTCTATTTCTCTTCAACCCAAAATTCCTACCATGGGGCCAGCCAAATACCTCAGCAGATTAAAGCACCTGCAACCAGGCATAGGGGCCTGTGTTTAATCCCCAGGCCTGCGGTGCCAGGTCCAGCCCCAGGGCACACTGAGGTGGCAACTGACACTGGGTGAGGTGGCACTCGCCTGTAATCCTAGCTCTTAGGAGGCTGTAAATGAGTGCATCACTATGAGTCTGATCTAGTAGTGAGACCCTGAACATCCTGTAGGCCCTTCCCTAAAATACAAATCTCTGTTACTAATGCTGGTAATCAATACAAAAACACTGCAACCAATATTCTATCCACAAACTTCATAACCTCCAATCCCACTCTTATTTGAGTAATGTACTTTCAACTTGGATCACAGTGCCACTTCCAATGTCTTTATTGTAGGAATCTTAAACAATACTATTATATATGACAGGTACAGGTTCCTTTCATGCAATCATAGATTTGATTTCCATAATTAAAAACTTCTCTTCTAGAATATCTTTGGAACTATCTCATCCCTTGACACATGTTTTCCCAAACTATTAGCCCTTCCTTACCTTCAGTTACTTCTCCGCTCATTTTCAATATTGATCTTTTAAATTCTAGTTGTGTTACAAATTAGTGAAAATGTCTTAGTCAAAATGCATTTAGAAAATTTAATAACTGGATCCTCAGTACGTTTTCAAACCATGGAAATTAGATTTATACCTAAAGAAATATAAGGGTATAAATGTGGCAAGACACATACTGCACTAAGTACAATTCTTAGTATACCATGTGTAAGAAATAAGGTGTTTGCTATCAAAAATATGAACAAGAGAGAGTCTCCATTTTAAACTCTAGTCTGCCCTAAGCTGCCCTCCCTGACCCCTTATACTGGTTATAGGAAATGTCTACTCAGCTTAGATTCTGGAAACACAAGGGACCACAAAAGATAACTTATCAACAGCCAAGGATTTTCAGTTCCTCATGCCACAGTCTCCCCTTCCTTAGCAACCCTGCCCAGCAACCCCTAAGCCTTCCCCTTAGCACCCATAAACCAGACAATTGGGACAGATTTTAGACTTTCAAATCAGCCAATGGGATAAGGGTCAGCTGCTTCTCTCACATTAGGAAATTTTAGAGTTTGATGTTTCTTTGTCCAGCTTGCTACCTCATGCTGAAATGTGCTGGTACCCTTCTGCAGAGGTAAAACAATCTTGCTGAGATTTCTTAGTGTCTGCGTGATTTATTATCTGCACCAACAGATTTGAGTCTGGGGACATACTTCCGCCATGTATATAGTGAACAAATATTGGGCTAGTTATGTGGTTTACTAGTAGAGCATTTGCTTAGCATGCAGTAGGCTTTGGATTCAATCCCTAACACCAGAAGAAAGAAAGAGAAGGAAGGAAGGAAGGAAGGAAGGAAGGAAGGAAGGAAGGAAGGAAGGAAGGAAGGAAGGAAGGAAGGATGGAAGAGAGAGAGAGAGAAAGAGAAAATAAATAAAGTTAATATCAACTAAAATCAATTAGCAGCATCCTCAGGTTCATAACTCCTGTGTATTCTTGCAAAAGGGAACCTGAATATTTCAAATCTAGAGTGGAATCTGCAATTATAATACTGAATAGAGCTGGAGAAAAATGGGCTTCCTCACATTCATAGACTTCAATTATACCAGGATCCCCAAAGCCTCTGCAGTAAGCATCTCACATACTTCTGGGTATCTTCCTCTTTATTTCTATACAGTTCTAACCTTTCCCACTCAAATTTCCCAAACATCCTCAGTCATCCCTTGTGCTTAATCTGGCTTCTCATCCAGAAAAACAGTGAAAGCCATCAGAGATGGGGTATTTTATTCTTCATCCTTCCCTACAGTGGAGACGAGATTCTTACTAGTTCTCAAATATGCCCTCACTGATAAGATCCCACCCTCCTGTTCCCTCCTCCTTTCTCCCCTCACTCTTCACTCGTTTCTTTCCCTAGGTTTTGTTCACTACTGGAGGGTGAACCAAGAGATATTCTATAACCCTACTATGCAACCAACCCTTGAATTATTATTATTATTATTTTTTTTTTGTAATTGTAAGACAGAGTACCATTAACTTGCCCAGACTGGCCTCAAAGGGGCAATCCCCCTGCTCATGCCTGCCAGTGAACTGGTATTACAGGTGTCACCACTGCATCCAGTATGATCATTTCTTTTTGACCTATGATTTTTTTTATCTGACCTAAGCACATCTCACTTTATTGTCACAATTTCCTTTGTACTATACTCTGCCAATGCTGAATACCAATACATGAACTAATTGGTTTCCAGCTCATTCCTTGTTACATATTCGTATCTGTAGTACTTTAATAAGTCTGTTTCTGAAGGAATCTTCTTCTCTACTGTTAAGCAAGCCACTATTCATTCCTCAAAACCCATAGTATGAGTTCCTATGTGGAAAAAGGCCCACAGCAAAGACTTAAAAGAAAGGATAACAGAAGAGGCTTCAACTGTAATACAGGATTTTCTGCCTAACTTCTTTCACATATATGTGTGATTTCTTATGTAAAGCATTTCAACTGTTCCTTGACAGACAAGAAGCAGAGTCTGAAACTTTCTAGACTTCCAGATAATTACAAAATTATCTCCAACCATGAGGAAACTACTGTACTAGGTTTCTGTCTTCAAAGAGATCTTGCAGGAGGAGTATGGAAAGAGATAACTTAAAGCAACAGTATCCAGGGCGGTAGTGGGGAACCTACGGCATTAAAATTGCAGCCAGCTGTTTATCACTGAAAGCTTTAAAAGATTTGCTATCATTCATCTAGAGAGTCAATAAATGTTCAGTAAACAGATGAATAAGTGAATGATCAAAGAAATAACTAAATTCATATACAGTTATGTGTGTTTTAAACCTGTTGAAAAAGCCCCATGTATTTTAGGGAAACTACAATTCACTGTATAGTATGGTATTAGCACAGACCTTCAGAAACACACAGAATAGATGTAACACCAAATTTACTAAATCTGTGACAAGACAGATCGACTATACTATTTACTTCTCTGTGTCCTTATCTATAAAACTAGAATAATTACACAAGAGCAAACAGTAAACACAACACACATGTAATTCTACAGCAAGGTCCATTGCAGGGGGCAAGGACTAAATAAGACAGGTAACAGTATTTAACAATATTATATTAATGTAAATTATCCAAGTGTTTTTAAAAATTGATAAAAGAGCTGGGCGCGGTGGCTCACACCTGTAATCCCAGCACTCGGGAGGCTGAGGCAGGAGGATTGGTGCGAGTTCAAGACCAGCCTGGGGTACAAAAGTGAGCTCAAGGCCAGCCACAACTGCATAGAGAGACCCTGTCTCAAAAAGACAAAAAAAAATTGATAAAAGTATTACTTCAAACACATGAAAGAAGTGATAACTCATCAAAATTTACAACATTAAAATTAATTTTCCAACATACATTGTGCCTATTTTCCCACTTATTAGGAGCTTTTTCATGTTATTTTAAGTTAAAAATAAGAATGAATTAGTTTGTATAAAATTTCCAAAATGCTCAAAATCATTCTGGCATTTATCTAAATACAATTCTAATTTATGCTTAGTTCAATTCTCTGGCTGAGATTACACATACTTTCTCAATCAACTTTCAGTTAATAATTGCCATATGATTAGCAACTGACTCTCACAGTTGGAAAAGTAGCTATGCCTGAATTGTGTTCTGCTTTTTGATCTACACTTTTGTGGAGGTCTTTTGCATGAGGAAAAGATGTGACCTGAATTCTTAGTATTTGTTTGCAATTCAGCCAGTGGGTATTTTCTAAGATCCATCTCTATGTCAGGTATTATGTTATGGCATATAGTTACAGAGATGAACACAATAAGGTCCTCAAGTGTCAAATATTTCACAGTCTAGTTAGGAGTTATAAACAGAGGCAGAAACATGGAAAAATATATCAAGTAAAATAAATATGTACACAAAAACATGGAGAAGCCCTATCAAATCAGCTTTGGATGAAAGAAGGACAGAGACAGGTCAAGAGAAAGAAATTATTAGGACAATTCCTAAAAGGATGAGGAGGAATAAAAGGGCTAAAGGACAAGAATAGGTCATTCCAGACCCGAAGGTAAGTTATAAAGTGCCACAACTTCTCATAGCACACATATAAGCAACATACTAAACTAACAAATTCATTCTGGAGCTCTTGTTAGATTATTAGTTCTCTTCACAAAGTTTAACTGTTGCATAAAAGTGTACAGGAAGGATGAAATGAATGGCCAAAGAAGTAACTAAATATTATAATCTTAAAAATCTCTAAGTGTAAGGCATATTTTCTTCTTTGTACGAAGCAATGTTAGCAAGCACGAGCTGTGTTAGACGTTACTCCCCACTCCGTTTCATGAAACAGAGCACTACTCCTACCAAGCACCTTCCCGCTGAAGACAGACCTTATGTTGCTTCATTAATGACATCCAAGGCCAGGGAGATAGCTCAATAGAATAAGCGCTTGCCTGGCAAGCACAGAGACCTGAGTTAGATGCCTGGTATCTTAAAAAAAAAAAAAAAAAAAAAAAGACATCTATAAAAAGCTTACAAAGAAAAACCGACTCATACTAGAAAACATAAATAATAATAGCCACTATGTCACTGGAGTAGAAGAACGTTAGAACTGGCTCCTTGTTTTCACAAATAGAAAAAATAAAAATCAGTAAAATCCATTACTGTTAAGCAATACCTAACTCTTGTTATGTCAGACATATCCCTTCCAAAATGACATCCTTGAATGAAAAAGCAGAAGTTACAAAGCAATATTTTGCAAACAGAATCATAACAAATTTGATTGTTTCTACTCACATAGGTATACAATAGCCCAGAAACTATTGCACAATTATAGTATATATTTGGGCTCATTAAAACAGAAACTCACTTATGAATATAGCAATGACTCTAATGTCCTATCAAGACAAGCACTTCACTAAGTGCAACACAAAGTCTCCATGAAAAGCAAATGACATTCAAAAACATGTTTCTGGATGAATGGATGAGCAAATGCTTACTGTATATAAAGCTAGACTGAGGGAGTGGCAGCAACTGAACACAGGATGTCTTTATCTAGAAGGACATACAAACATAGGAAAACGAAAACGATGGCTTAATACAAAGTAGATGAAAAAGGAACACAGGAATAAGAAACAGGAGAAGTTATTCCTTTAGCTAATATGATCAGAGACAGTCTCTGTGACGGAGTTGAGGGAGGACAGAGAATTACCTACATAAACATTTATGCTATTTCATTAGTCCTCACTGTAAGGTCCCAGTAGTCACTGTATCTATAATATATTTATTTATGTTTGTACCAGAAATTGAACTCAAGATTGTGCACTTGTGGGGCAGGCACTACTGCCTCTGCCCCAAATCTATAATTTAAAGAGAAATTAAAGTTTATAATTATACAATGATTTCACATAATATTTATGCAACATCAGTTTTAAACTTCCTGAGAAAATTTTAGCAAAACAATAAAACATTCTTAATTTTTCTAGAAAAAAACATTTAGAATATCACACTCTCATGTAACCAATATAAAAGTTGACTAATTTCAATTGTCGCTATGCGGCAGCACCTGATTTTGATAGGTGCTGCCAACAGTAACTATTACACCTGTCAATCTAACAATAACAAAGAAAAAAGTTATTGAAATGTTCTTCAGAACCATAAATCCTTAGAATGATAAATGGTTTTAGTAGGTGCAGGTGGCACAGATCCTCATTGCTTGGGTAGATAAGTTTTAGGCCCACAGCCCCAGTGGCATCAGGTGTACCTCCCACCCCTCTGACTGACCTAGCCCAGCTCCTGCCGCCACCCCTGCAGAGATGGCGACGCGCCCCCGCTGGGAGAAAGCTTAGAAGCTAAACAGGCAGCACCAGCTCATCCTGTCCAAACTGCTAAGGGAGGAGGACAACAAATACTGCTCCAAAAAGGAGGCCAAAGGTCGATGGGCTTCCTGGAATGCTGGTGTGTTTATCTGCATCAGACGTACTGGGATTCATAGAAATTTTGGAGTTCATATATCCAGGGTCAAGTCAGGCAACCTAGATGAATGGATACCAGAATACACAGTGCATGCAAGGTATGGGAAATACTAAAGCAAGACTATCTTATGAAGGCCGTCTTCCAGAGAACTTTCAAACATCATGGACAGATCATGCAGAATTTTTCACCAGAGATAAATATGAAAAGATCTATTATAAAAAAAGATCTTGACATCTTTGGACCAATGATTTCTAACCTTTTGCCTGCAACTGTCACGCCCCCAGCTCAGGGAAATTCCTCTGTACCAGTAGTTGCTACCAGGTCTACAGTGACATCTGGTAATCTGGAGCTATTCACTGAGCAAACTACAAAATCACAAGTAATAGTAAAGAAACAATTATCCAAAGGCTCTATCTCATCTTTGTATAGTACAGAAAGCATTATACAGCAAAGCACTCCTGGTGCATTTATGGGAACCATGAATACATCATTTACCTTACCAGCACCAAGCACATTTCAAGATTTTCCATTGGTAAGAGAGCTGTGGCTCCTGGCCTCTACATGTGATGGTGTGCCTTCAAGCATGGTGGTGGCCACACTCATGCTCAATGGGTTTATGGGAAAAGTACAAACTAGCCGCTGACCCTGAGAAATGGTGGGACAGATGGGTGCGCCTCAGATCAAGTTCCTAAGATAAGCTCAGCAGCCCCAGGAGGGCTCTCATAGGTGACACAGCAAATGGTGAGCACAGGCATGGGCAGGGGCACGGGCATGGGAAGCACAGGCTCCACATCTGACCTCCAGCACCACAGCGGGTCTGCCAGCAAGCTCACCAGGCCAGACGCTGAGCACAAAGCTGTGGAAGTATTGTAGATGTCTGAATTCTTTGACCTTTTTCTCTTCTTAATTGCTTACATAGTTTTTTCTTTTCTTTCTTCCAATTCTGCATGCACATATCTAGTAATATGAGCAACTAATTTGAAGATAATACTATAATATTACTTTGTTTAGTAAAATTCAGCATCATTTGCTGAATTTGTTTTAATATTATGTTATGCTCTCTTTAAAATATATTTTTTTAAAAAATATTACAGGCAGTCAGACAGGGTGGAGACCTTAAAGGACCTAATATGGAAAACAAGGTTCCTTCCAGCTGTGAAAGGGACAGGCACTGCCCCACTGGGGCAGACCTCAAAACAAAAGATTAAACAAATGCACATACCTTGAAAAAGCCAGGAAAAATCACTAAGGTAACCCCTTCCAGGAAGGGCCTCTCAATTTTTATCGGTTTTATCTAGGCAATTATGCTTGTAATCTTACTGGCTGACCAGCTTTGTCCCACCTCTGGCCATCTTGCAAATTTCCACTTCTCACCTTTGACCCACTTCAACCTGGACTTGCTCTATAAAAATCTCTAGAAAAGGCAGGGTCCTTGGCAACCTACTTGGTCCCCTTCTGTTTTTCAGGCAGATTCCTTTCCCTCAGTAAATCCATTCTGCTCGTAACCTCTACTGTTCCTAAAATTCATTCCTCACTTTCAGAGAACACAAATTCTTCCCAGATATTTCAGGTTGGGTGTATCTTTCCCCTCTACCAGAAGTCAGCAGCCAGCGCAGTCACACCTGGAAGGAACGAACACCTGAGATTCCTTGCCGAATATACACAGTTCCCCATTTTACTCAAGTAGTTTTCTTTCTCCCCGCATCTGCTCCTATTAAGAATGACCCAATTGATCTTGTTTGTCTGTGATTACATTTTGATGTGGTGAAAAGCAGGTTGAGAAACTATTTTATGTCAAGGGCAGCTTTGCTGTTTCCTACTTCATAAGCCACGTTATTTGAGAAGCTGCGCAGTCGACGTGAAAAATCAGTTTTACTCTGAATAAAATTATAGCTCTAACATTTTTATATAAGGGAAGTAGTCATGTTAGCAGTACCTCTCACAGTGTAATCCCTGCACCAAATTAGCCAGTAATCTGTAGGAAGGTATTGTATGGTCAAATGCTTAATCACATATATAGAATGTAAAAGTAGCACTGAGTACTGTTTTCTAGTGTATCACGGTTCTTTTCATTTTGCCATTCACCTCACTGTGCTGTTGCTACAGTGTACTTAACAGGCAGGGAACATGGTTAGTGAAAGGAAGATAAACCTGAATGATATCATAGAACTTAATGCCTAAAGCATTCAAATTTTATCCATCTCTTCAATTTAGGTCACTACTGTACCTAATGCTAAAACTTGAAGACCTTTTCTGCACTGTATGCAAGCAGGGTAACTAATACTTTCAATCCTTGACGATATATTCAGGTTTACATTTGGGGTGCCTTGTTTTAACAAAATGCTATATTCCTGTGTTAAACAGAAATAAAATGGAGGACGGTCTCTTGCCTGCATTGCCCTGCCCCTGTATTCTATTTCTTTACTCATGAGCTGCATCTATTAACTACACTGGTAGTCATACACAAAGCTTTTCCTTCACCTCTGCGAGTTGATATAAACTTACCAAAGCTGATGAGGGAATCCTGGGAATCTTCAATTTGTAAAAAGTTGGACAGAAGTTGTAGATAACCTGCAAAACCATATGTGCAACTGTGAACTGAAATGGAATGCTCTTGTGATCTGAGTATGGGGTCTGCACTTACTGTGGGTCATTGGTGTTAGAGCTGAATTAAACTGCAGAATACCAAATTAGCATTGGTTAAGAATTAAACAGCTGATAAGGAAAATTTCCCACATACCAGATGTCAAACGAGGTTGTAAACTGTGTTTTGTTTTCTTGTAGTCACGCAGTGTGATTTCTACAGCCTACACAAGCTATGTTTTAGATTTAGATTGTTTTGTGCTTTTTTTTTTTTTATAAAAAGTCTGTCTATAAGAGCATTATTTATAGGATGAATAAGATGAAAATAAAATAATGCTGTCTTTTAGTAAGATAAAATAAATGGAGGAACCTAAGCAACTTCAATTAAAGGAATGCTAAAGACAAAGGAAGATGTAGCAATGAGAAGAGTGATACAAAAAAATACATACACATTAGTTCTCTGCCAGGAGGGATGGCGCATGCCTGTAATCCCTGCACTCAGGTGGGTGAGGCAGAGACCAAACTGAATTACACAGTGAGTTCAAAGCCAACCTGAACTGAATAGCAAGACCCTGTCTCATTTAAATAAATAAATAAATAAATGAATAAATAAATAGATAGGCTTTTAAAAGCTGAACCAAACATTGAAATTGCTGAAAATCAAAGAAAGAAAGAAAGAAAAAAAGGAGGGAAGGTGGGGCTGAAATTGCTGAAAATCTTTGGAAAATACAGTAAACGGTATAAAAAGTTTTGAGGGTGAAAGCTTACCAGCCAAAAAAGGTTAAATTCATTCATGTATGTATTACTGAATTTACATGTTTCAATTACAGATAAAAATTAGGATTGCAAACTAATAAATGAGCTTTGAACAAAATAAAAAGTAACTTGAGATTCAAATCAGGTTCGGCTCCAATTCAACTCAAATGTTAACAGAAAAAAAAAACTGAAATATTAGCCAGGCATGGTGGCTCACACCTGTAATCCCAGCACTTGGGAGGCTGAGGCAGGAGGATTGGTGCGAGTTCGAGACCAGCCTGGGCTACAAAAGTGAGCTCAAGGCCAGCCTCAACTGCATAGTGAGACCCTGTCTCAAAAAGACAAAAAAATAAAATAAAATAAAATAATAAAATTAAAAAGTGTTTTAAAATTAAAAAAACTGAAATATCGTACATGAAATTCTAGAACATACAGAAATACCTACATTTGATCCATGCCTGGAGGCACAGAACAATTTTCCCAGTATATGTGAGGCTGAGGCAAGTGAACTGTCATGAGTTTGAAGCCAGCCTGGTCTACACAGTGAGATTGTCTCAAAAAAAAAAAAAAGAAAGAAAGAAAAATACTTACATTGTTCTCACAAATAAAAATTCTTGTAAGGATTACTGCAGTTCCTTTGTTCATTTCATTTTTTCGGAGGAGTGAGCGAAGGGTCTCCAAGGTATTCAGGGTCTCACTACTAGATTAGGACTCTAGTGATCTGCCTGTTTACAGCCTCCCAAGAGCTGGGATTACAGGCACGTGCCACCACACCCAGTCTCAACTGCCATCTCAGTGCGGGGCCAGCATGGCAGGTCCAGGGACTGAATCCCTGGACGCTGGGCCAGCTTGCAGGCACTTTAATCTGCTGAGCTATTTGTCTGGCCTGCAGTTGCTTTGCCAACTGTAAGTCAAAGTAGCAGATAGTTTCTTCTAGACATTCTTTTTCACAGAAATATAAAAAGATGTTCTAGAATATTACAGAAGCGATTTTCATTATACTGAATACACAGGAGAAAAACTTTTAAGATATGCAAGAATTCTCAGAAATACTTGCAGAATATTTACAACATCAAAATCAGATTGTTGATTATGGCAGCACACACCTGCAATTCCAACATTTAGGAAACTAAGACTGGAAGATCACAGTGAGCTTGAGGTCACCCTGCACCACATAAACGAGTTTAAAGGCAGACTGAACTACATAGTAAAACCAAATAAAACAACCAGAAAAACGAGATTACTAACATGCAGTAGAACCAAGGAACTAGCTCAGTCGAATAAATGCCTGCTTGGCAAACTCAGTTTTTCTGAGTTCAGTCCCTAGTAACACACACACACACACCCAAAAAAAAAAAAAAAAAAAAAAAAAAAAAAAAAAAAAAAAAAAAAAAAAAAAA